>JAJEJO010050142.1:152199-385481 GCA_020662805.1 Glaucomys volans | reverse complement strand
AAGAAAAAAAAAAAGTGTATAGGTGAATCATATGGCAGTTTGATTTTTAGTTTTGTTGGTAACTTTTATATTGTTTTCCACTGTGGCTGTACTAATTTACTTTCCCACCAATAGTGCGTAAGGGTTCCTTTCTCTCCACAATTTTGCCAGTATTTGTTCTATTTTTTAAATAATAACCATTTTAACTGGGCTGCAATATAATCTCAATGTAGTTTTGATTTGCATTTCCCTGATGACTAAATATGTTGAGAATTTTTTCATATATTTATTGACCATTTGTACTTTTTTGAGACGTGCCTATTCAAATCATTTACCCATTCAGAGAACAGAATATTCTTTTTCTGTTAAGTCTTTGAATGGTTTACATTTTCTGAATATTAACCCTCTGTCAGGTGAATATCAAGCAAAGGCTTTCTTCCCTACTGTAGGTTGTTTCCTCATACTGCTGATTGTTTCCTTTGTTTGCAGAAGCTTTTTAATTTGATGTAATTCCACTTGTCAATTCTTGTTTTTGTTTCCTGATCTATTGGAGCCCTATTCAGGAAATTGTTGCCTGTGCCAATATCTTGAAGTGTTTTCCCCATGTTTTCCTCTTGTAGTTTCAGAGTTTCAGGTCTTACATTAAGATCTTTGATCCATTTTGAGTTGAGTTTTGTACAGAGTGAGAGATAGGGGTCAAGTTTCAATTTTCTACATGTGTTTATCCACTTTGCCCAGCATCATTCATTGATGAGACTATCCTTTTTCCTTTCTTGGCACCTTTGTTGAGAATCAGTTGGCTGAAGAGCCATGGATTTATTTGTGTCCTTTATTCTGTTCCACTGATCTTATGCCAATACCATGCTGGTTTTGTCACCATGACTCTGTAGTATGTCTTAAAATCAGGTGTTGCAAGCCTTCAGCTTTGCTCTGTTTCCTAAAGATTGCTTTGACTATCAGAATCTTTTGTGTTTCCATATGAATTTTCAAATTGCTTTTTTCTAGTTTTGTGAAGAATGTCATTGGTATTTAGATGCAGTTTGCTTTGGGTACTCTGGACATTTTAATGATATTAATTCTCCCAATCCACACACATGGGAGCTCTTTACACATTCTGGCATGTTTAATTTCTTTCTTCAATGTTTTATAATTTTTATTATAGTTGTCTTTCACATCCTTAGTTAGATTTATTCCTAGGTTGCTTCTGTGTGTGTGTGTGTGTGTGTGTGTGTGTGTGTGTGTTGAGAGTAGGATTACTTCCCTGTTTTTTTTCTCAATGAATTTCATCTTTGGTGTCTAGAAAAGTTATTTATTCTTATATGTTAATTTTGTATCCTGCTAGTTTACTGAATCTGTTCTTTATTATAATCATTTGTGGAGTCCTTAGGTTTTTTTGTGTATAGAATCATGTCATCTGCAAATGGATAATTTGACTTTCTCTTTTCCTATTTGTATATCTTTATTTTTCCTTCCTCTTGCCTAATTTTTCTGGATAAAATTTATAGTACTATACTGAATAGGCTTGGTGAGAGGGGACACCCTTGTCTTCTTCCTGATATTAGAAGAAGTGCTTTTGCTATCTCTCCATTCAGTATGATGGTGGTTATAGGTTTGTCATTCATAGCTTCCATTACGTTGAGGTATGATTATGCTCTTCATACTTTGTTCAGGGTTCTTACCATGAAATGATATTGAATTATATCCAATTTTCTGCCTCTATTGAGAGGATCATGTGATTTTATCCTTGATTTTATTTATATGTTTATTACATTTGCTGATTTGTGTATGTTGAGCCATCCTTTCATTCCTGGAAGGAAACCAACTTGGTCATGGTGTATGATATTTTTAATGTGCTTTTGAATTTGATTTGCAAGTACTTTTTGAGGACTTTTGCATCTGTGCTCATCAGGGATCTTGGTCTACAATTATCTCTTTTTTGTTGTGTCATTGTCAGGTTTTGGTAGCAGGGTAATGCTGGCTTCCTCTAGTGATTCTGGAAAGGCTCTGCCCCTTTCAATTTTACAGAATAGTTTGAGAAGTGTTGGCATTAGTTCTCCTTTAAAGGTTTGGTAAAATCCATCAGTGAAGTCATAAGGTCCTGGGCTTTGGGGAGCTTTTTATTGCTCCTTCAAACTCATTACTTTTTATTAGGTTTTATATATCCTCTTGGTTCAATTTTGAGAGGTTGTATGTTTCCAGAAATTTTTCTATTTTCTTTAGATTTTCCAATTCATTAGCATACAGTGTCAAACTAATCCCTAATAGCCCTTTGAATTTCTTTGTTATCATTTGTAATGTACCCCTTTTTTTTTCTTTAGTGGTGTTTGGGTTCTCTCTCTCTCTCTCTCTCATTTTGTTAGCTAGCTAAAAATTTTGTTTATCAGAAGTATCAGAGAGTATAGATTAAGAAAAAGATTTTTTTCCTATATATCATTCTGCAATGTAATTGGTACAATTCTACATAATTGTGACATCAACATTGGTAAAAAAATAAATAAATAAAATAAAATAAAATAAAATAAAATAAAATAAAATAAAAATATGTTAACCAGGACATGAATGAGAGCAGACCCCCAGTGTCAACCACTAGAAAATATCCTCTGTCATTGTTGTTTACATGTCACTAGACAGAGGTGAAGTCTTTGACTAGAGTATCTGATTCCACTTCTAACTTCCCTATTTGTTAATTGCACAATTTGGGGGGCTGTAAGCAAGTTTTCTGTGCCTGTTTGACTTCATCTATAAAAAGATAGAAAGTAATAATAGTAACTGAGTCCTAGAGTGATTATGAGGATTCTAGTGAGCCAGACAACTCTGCTGGCTACTGGTACAGCCAGGAAGTGCTGATTAGGGGCATACGTTTAGATTCAGGTGTATTGACACTCAACATGTAAAGTTGTTTGAGTGTAAGAAAGTCATCCACCTCCACCGTGGCTGAATCACAGCCTGCCCCCTGTGAAATGGAAATAACAATCATACCAACTTCACTGGATTATTATGGGGATTACATGAGACGATGCATGTAAAACATTTAGCACAGTAGCTGGTACATAGAAAATACTAAATAAAGGGTATTGTTGTCAATATTATTGTTGTTGTTATTCATAATATCACTCAGTTCTTTTTGTTCCTGTGTATTGTTTTTCACACTATTTTATATTACTCAGGCATCTCCTTTCAAAATGCAACTGCTTGCCCATTAGCACCTAAATAAATCATTGTTTTTAAAAGCAAATAAAATGAAATGAAATAAAAAATCTCAGGTGTAATCCCCTTCCAATTTTCATAACTTTCCCTACAATAAGCTTTTCAAAAACATACAACTTCTGAACAGTATTTCGAAGAGTTAACAAATTCTGGTAGCCTTTCATTTTTTTAGTTGTGTTTTATGTTTCTTTTATTATAAGTAGAAAATTATGCTATAACTTCAGAATAGCAGTGCTGTGAATTCTTCAGCTCTTTAATTGCCCTGGAAATAAAGCTAAGTCTTCTTACATTGCTATCATTGCAGGCTTCTCTGGTTAGAAAAAGATCAGTGGATAGAAGACCTTTACCAGCACTTCTTATTGATATTTTTTCTGAGTGAAAGAGAGTCATCACTACTCCCAGAAGAACTGACTCCAGACACATGTAATCTGGAGTTCCATGAACTGCCAGACTGGCTATTAACTTGAGAACTTGCTATAGATACAGACAATGGATATCCCAATTCATTAGGTCTTGGGGGATATAGAAATCACTATGATTGAAAAGCTTCCCAGTTAATCTTGGTGTACAAGTTAGTGTTACATTTCACATATAGTTACCATGTTAGCTTCTCTAAATCATGATTCTGAAAATACCTAATTATTTCCCAAAACACTTTGATGCTTCTCCAATGCTTAGAAATTAAATGCAAAATACACAACTTAGTATGTAGGCCCCCAAAAGAATTGTTGACGTTCCTTTATTATTCCCACGTACATATATTTTATGTACCCTAGTCAAACTCTTCCAGAGACATCTCACAGGCTTTCTAGTCTCCATGACATAAGTACCTTGTCCTGCACCTGTAACACCCTCCTACTACCTTATCAGCTGTTGAAAACCCTCCCCATCTTTAAAGAGTCAGCTTGAACTATGCATCAGAACGTTGTCTAATCTTGATTCTTCACTTCCATCCCCAACTGGAATCTTCATGCATTTAGTCAAGAAATATTTAAGAAGCAACCATTTGCCTGGTCACTAGTGATAAAGGCATTAGTAACACAGTGCCTTTTAAAATTGAGCTTTCAAGTAGCTTACAGTCTAGCAAATTTATGCCTTCCAGAATGCCCTTATAGATTTTGGTCTATGCCTTTCTTATGACATAGACCTATAATAGTTATTTGTGTGCGTGTCCTCCATCTTCTCTTAGACTGTAAGTTCATCTGTATGTGCCCTGTGGCAACTACCTTGGGCTTGTACACATGGCTGGTGCTCATCAAAGTGTTATTGGACTGAATTGAATTCCTCCACAGGGAGAAACACAAAGTAGATGCTCAACATTGATTGACATTAGGCACTTCAACAACTGCAGATCATTCCCTGCAATAGAAAATATGCTTTATGGATACTAAAGCAGAGAAAAACATTGTTGAATTTCTAAGAATAAATTATGTTTTTCAAAGTGTCCTTAATATTAAGATCTGAAACTAGAATACTTTGAATTACCCTTCAGAGAGAGGTACTGAAAAAATTGCAAACCCATGTATGATTTATCAGCCACATTGGTGAACTAAGATAAGAGAATATGCACAAGGTGCCCCATGTCAGCCTAATTTCTCAGAAATAAAGCTAAGGAGTCTCCTTTCTTGAAAACCTCAAGATAGGCAGGCCCAAGAAGAAATAATAGTAATAAAAAAGCCTTAGAGGTATGTGACTAGCCTCTAAATTCTGCAATAAATGTGCTTTGTGAACATTAGTGTCAGCATGTCATAATGTCAGCTCATTTGATGTGGCATAACTCCAGTAAGTCTTCCTAAAATGTCAAAATACAGGCTATGGCTTTTTTTTTTTCCTGCGAAGGAAATGGGAAATAGTAATAAATTTCTCTACTGTAGGCAGGTTGTTGGACAGTTCTGTTTCTCTACTCTCAGGCTGGTTGTCACGCAGTCATACCTCTGAGGAATGCAAAATGCTGTTCCACAGGTATCAGGTGATTGTCTCCTGTGTTTATTAAGTGGCAGAAAAGTCATCTGTGACAATCGGGGAATGTGGGACAGTGAAAACCTAGGGATTTCCTTGGCTCTGAAAAAGGCTACCTATATGGAACCTCTGGGCCCAGCACTGTGTTGGGTAAATAGTAGATGCTCAAAGAATAATTCATGCATGTTGAACAAACTACTGCTCCTTATAGCTGGATCATACAGAGGTTGCATCAGATGCTGAAGGACACTTTATAAAGCAATAGGATTTGTTCATGGGTATATACAAGTGATAACGCTTTAAAAGAAGTCCTAAGAAGCCTATTCCAAAATATATTGCCACCTTTTTTGGTATAATCTGTTCAGAAAGGCCTGATTTTACTAGCAACTGTAAGCTTCCCAAGGGCAGGCTATGCAACTCATACATCTTCTGTGTCCTCCAAAGCTTATGCAAACATCTGGCACATAATTATTAGATAATTAGGGGTGGGAAACAAGCAGGAGAAAACACAGTGTGGGCCTCCACTGGGGCCCTGACACAAGGCTGCTTCCTTATTGCTCTTCCACCTGTACAGATTTACACCTCTGCTTTATCACTGCTGGAGCATGAGGATTGTGCCTGATGGCTTATTGAACCTGAACACCCTGAGCACCCTTTCCCTCCTCTTCACAGAAGGCTGAACTCTTCTTTCTCCTGTTGGATCCCCTTCCTGCATAACAAGCCTGTGTTTTTGGTGTCTCCATGGAAGTTCCTTGATAGCACAAGAAATCACATTTTGACACTTTATCTCCTTTTCTTTTGGGAATAAGTTTCATTTGTTTTAATTTTTCCAAAGATCTCATGTTTCAGATTAAAAAAAAAAAGAATTCTAATTCTGGGAAGATTCAAATGATCCCATAGGGTTGGCATGCTCATTAACATTCAAAGTCTTATAGATTTGTCTCAGAACAGGTGTCTCTTTGAGAATAGTCCCAAGTAATTTCAGCATTGTCAGCAATAATGCAAACCCTTCAATCAATCCTGAAGAACACTTTACTTGGAACTTGTAGCCTAAGCCAAATCCTCAAAGTGGACTACTTTTTTGACCCACATTCAATTCCTCAAGTCTCACACTAGGAAGATGACATATTAAACAAGCATTGTGTATCAGGATAGGGAGTTCACTCTCTGGGTTTGTCAGGACTAACAAGGGTATTGTTTGTGGCTTTGTGAAAATATTCTTGGATTAAAGGTTAAGAGCAGAGCTTGTCTTTAGTCCTGACAAGTCATTTATGAAGTACATAACCCAGGGCAAGTCACTTCACTCATGTTACTTTTTCAGAGTGAACATGTGTCCTGCAAGTCCTCATGGGTGTTCTGAGAATTTTATGAATTAATGTACATGAAGATGATTTGGAATGCTACCTACATATAAGACAATTGTTATACTTTGATATTCACAGAGTTAAGGCAAAAAATCCTCTAACTACTGAACTCCATTCATCCATTCATCAAATATGGGTTGAATGCCTCCCATGTGCCAAGCAGTGTCCTAGGTGTTAGGGTTATAGAAATAAACAAGATAAAGCCTTTGCCCTTGTGACACTTATATGCTAGCAGGATAGGCAACAATAAGGGCTACAAAGCAAAAGTATTGGGAGAATGTGATTGTGTTGTGATTGTGTGATATTACACATAAGGAGGCAGGAAAGGATTCTCTGATACAGTGACACTTCTGGCAACCTGTAGGAAATAAGGGACATAGGCATAAGAATATCTGGAGAAGCAGCATTCCATATGGAAAGCTCAGGAAGTGCCAAGTCCCCAGCTAGGGAGTGTGCTCAGTGACTCCAAGAAACAGGAAGGAGGTTAGTGTGGCAGGAACCTAGTGAGCAAGGGTCAGAGTGTTTGAAGTAATAGTCTGAATGGTGGCAAAGGACCAGGAAGTGAGACTGGATACTATTCTGAGTATGAAGGAAAAGTATTGGAGGACTTTGAAGACAGGAAAGCAAGATCTGTCTTTCTTTTATAAAGAAACCCTCTACTTGAGGGTGGATCACCCTCTATTGGAGATGGAAGCTGAGACACAAGTTAGAAGCCCTTTGCAATAATGTGAACAAGAATGGATGATTTGTATTAGGGAGGTGAAGGTGAAGGTAGAACTTATTAAAGTAGAGCCAATAAATTGCTGATGTATTGGGTATGAGGTTCAGAGAATTAAATGATTAAGAAACAACTTCAAGTTAAAAGCAAGTTTACTTTTTCAGGGGGTAGGGAGAAGAATCAAAAGAGAACAAACTTAACATTATATTTTCCTAACAAGTTACTGGATTCCCAATATGTATTATCAAATTCCTTGCCTCAAAAGAGTTCACAATCTCTTGGATTAGCAAGACCCAAATGAGAAGTGAGAAAGTGAAACAACACTTAACTGAGAACTAATTTCAAATCTTACAGTGAAAATTTTTAAAGGCAGAAATAAAACAATGGCATCATCCAATGAAATTGCCTCTGGTTAATTCGTTAAAGCCAAAGTTGATCCTGAATCTGCTGTAATTGTGAAATTTGGAGCCAATGGTCCACAGTAGACACAAAAATTTATGCAAAGTTTTCCCCCTTTTTTAGTACCAGGGATTGAGCTCAGGGGCACAGAGACACATCCCCAGTCCATTTTTATTTTTCATTTAGAGACAAGGTCTCACTAAGTTTCTTAGGGCCTCGCTAAATTACTGAAGTTGGTTTTGAACTTGTGATCCTCCTGCCTTAGCCTCCCAGGCCACTGGGATTACAGGTGTACACCGCTGTGCCTGGTCAAAGTTTTATTTTTTCTAACCCAATATAGTTTGATCCATCTGAGTTCAACTCATTCTCTATCACCAGTGCAACCTTGGACAAGTTCTTTATAAGCTCTGAACTTGGTTCCCTCTTTTGTAAATTAAGAGTAATGCTCTCTAGTTCATGTGGTTGTCATTGAAGATGATACACTGGCGATAATATATTCCACACATAGCTCTTGACAAATGGCTGCTGCTGCCATTTACTTTCTCATCAAGGCTTCTGCATGCCCTACAACACCAACTCCACTCATTTGGGTTCTTACTTTTCAGTGTGTTCTGTTCAGAGATAGTTGGTTTCTGCCACAAACATCTCAAAGGCAAGAATCATTTTTATATTCATCACATTTCCTGTGTGTCTGGCTAGTAGGAGTGGTAAATATGCTTGCCACTTGGTACACAGTGATATAGTATGACAGTGTTTGCTAATTGGCATTCAATGATGTGATACAGGAGCATTTGCTGATTGATCAGCAGCAATGCAATATGGAGTGGAGATGTAAATTGTAAGGGTGGTAAAAAAAAACAATGTAAACCTCACAACTGCTCTTGCTCACTACCTTAGTTAGAAGGGCTTCCATGACAAAGTCCAAACACTAAGCACCTTTAACAACAGAAATGTCTTGTCTCACAGTTCTGGAAGTCTAAGGTCAAGATGTCAGCAGTGTTGATTCCTTCTGAGGGCTCTGGGGAGGATTCTGTTGCACGTCTCTCTACCCGTTTCTAGTGGTTTGCTAGCAATTTTTGGTACCTTGGTTTATAAAAGCATCAGCCCAATCTTTGCCTTCATCCTCACAATTGTTCTCCTTGTTTTTGTTTCTGTGTCCAAATTCCCTTTTTAATGAGGACCTAGTGGATAAGGGGCCCGCCTAGCTCCAACATTACTTCACCTTAACCAATTACATCTGCAACAACTCTGTTACCCTAGAAGGTCACATTTTAAGGTACTGGGGATTAGGACTTCAACCTATGAACTTGAGAAGACACAATTAAACCCACAACACAGTCATGCTGAATGCCATTCTGCATGCTTGTCCTGTCCAGGACCTTGGCTGTTCTTCTGATTTCTTCTTCCTTTTGTTATACGCTCTAATTAGTATTTAATGAACCCACACCCATATGTCACCTATGGCAACTCTGTATTTTTATCACTAACTTGCCATCTCAGATTCAGGCCTGTGTTCTGCAAAGAAAGAAGATTGGCTACATTGGGAACATTCTAGATTATAAAAAATAAACAGAACTTGTTCAAAGTTCCTCTGATGACCCTCTCATCACTTCTACACTAGAATTATCTTTATGTCTTCTTACCCACTGGCCTTTCCTCTTGGCCAACACCTTCATACAAAGAACTTCTCTCCTTTTCTCTTTTCCAAAGCTAGCCATCCACAGCAGAGCATCCTGCATGATCATGGTCATGTTTCTGTGAACAATCAGAATAGGTACCACAGGGCAAGGTTAATGAAGAGGAATTTTAATTCTAGAGCCATCTCCACAACCGTCTTCTCCATTTATATTTTCAACATATGGTTGGCTTTTTAATGTCGCTTTAATGTTTTCTCTTGTATTTAATTATTTAAAGATTTAATAACAAACTGCTGAGAATCAATTGCACACAAGGGACACATTTCTTTGAATTCTTATTCTTTTTTCTTGCTTTTACGTAAGAGTTAATTTAAGCCACTGGAAACTAAAAGCAAAAGGCAAAAGGGAAAAAAAGAGAGCAACTTACAGGCCTTCAGGAAAGGATATCTGTAGGTGAAATCAAACTTTCAACAACAGCTGATATGAGTCTCTTATCAGCAATAGGCAGTAGAGATAACCATGGAAAACCAAAACAAATAACTTTAATTCCATTTTGTATCTATTTTTTTATATAAAGCCAGTAGCTGACATGTCAATTTTTTTCTTTTTACAATAAATTCCTTTTGGAATTGGTTTTGAGTGCTGGGGACAAGGAAATGAAAAGTTAAGTATTACTCTAGTCCTAGTGACAGAAAAAGCTACTTTTAAAATACCACTTTTAGAATTTTAAATGGTTTGTTGCTTAATATTTTATGATCTCCTTTCCCCATTTCTAACTATTATCTATATGCTTGTTATTGTCTTCATCTTCTTCAGTGTTATGACAACAATTAGGAGACATTAATTCATTAACATATTCAAACTATGTGTTTTGAATTACAAATTCTGCTGGAAAGTGTGCCAGGTTCTAAGGATGCATCCAGAAACAATGCCAACTCAGTCCCTGCTTAATAGCCACTTGCATTCACCTTTGTGGGACGGAGTTAACAAAAGAACAATTAGAATTCCCGGGTTCTGATGTGGGACAGACAAGACACCATGGAAGCCCAGAGGAAGGGCTCCTAACCCAGATTCGGTCGAAGTAGAAAATGCTTTCTGGAAGATGAGATGCTGATGACCAGGAGACCTGGAACATAAATGGGAGCATGACTGATGAAGAGTGCCAAGGAAGAACAACGGATGTTAGGGAGACTTCTCTTCTGTCTAGTCATTTGTTATGTGGGCCTTTTAAATTAGAAATTAAGCAAGCATCTTACAAATAAATCTGTAAACTTCATCTAAAAGCAAAATCCCATTGAATTCTCCAGAGAAAGGCCCCCTTGAATTCTCACCAAATGACTGGGTCTAACACTTGATTTGCTTGCTTCAGCTCACAATGCTGAGAGACCCAACCCGCTAGCTGCCGGCCATGAGGTCACCTTCATGAGGGTTTCATAGACTCTTGGTTTCATAGATTCCAACTTTTGAACTTGCCAAAGGGAACCAAGTTCCAAAAATGTCTGACGGAACCAAAGGACTTCTGTCTTTGCATTGAGGGTTTAACATCTCCTGAAACTCTCCCTTTGCCATATCCTGAAAGCCCTTCATTCCATTTTCACACTTATTTATAACTTCAAGTCTTATTTGGAAATCAGAAGGCAATTTAGAATATATATCCAAAAGTATAGTGCATGCTATATCATGGAATTTTTTTTCTGTATTAGTTCATTGGAGTTGGTTTTCTCTATTGAAGGGATACAAGTTGTTGAAATATCTAGTCAGAATCTTTTTTTAAATAGGCACTGAGCAAATAAAACATTATTTTTTAATATTCAATGATGTTCCTTCAGTTCAATTAATGGGAAAGTCAGCTATCACTTATAATAATAGTAAATCTTACTGTCCTTTCATGTAATGTACCCATTTTTATGTCAAAGAAGCAACACTATTGACTTTGAAAAATGTCATACATAATTTAGATAATTTTAGAATTGTGCTTTTCATAAACATGCTCATAGAAAGCATTTATTCCAAAATAAATGTGCTCCTACTGTGTCTAAGAGTTTATAGCTGTAACAAAGCAGAGCAAAACCAACCAAACAAAAAAAGCATATTTTTTATTGGGGGAGATAAAAGGTAAACAAAACAAATAATGTTGTATATCAGAAGGTGTTAAGAACTGTGGGGGAAAGTGAAGTGTTTAGTGGAACAGAGGATGTGGGACAGGGTTGCTGTTTAAATAGGATGACTGGAAGGTGACACTTACACAATCACTTGAGGGAAAGAAAGCATGTGTCTACTTACAGGAAGATTCTCCAAGCAGAGAGTCATTCAGCAGGGAGGCCCTGAGCTGGTCTGGCACATTCCAGGAGCCCCCAGAGTCCAGCATCTGAAATGGAGTGAACACTGGTCACTGGAATAGATTATGTGAGACCCTGTAGATCATGGAAAGATATTTCAGCTTTTTCTTTGAGTAAGAAAGGAGGTCCCGAAGGGTTTTGAGTAGAGAAGTGACATATTCTGATGTACCTCTGGCAGCTGTGTTGACACCACAAGGAGAAGAGAGTGGACAGAGATCAGTGAGGAGTCCAGGGCAAAAGTCAGGCAAGAGACAATGGTGATGATGGCAGTCACATAGTGCCCAGAGGTCAAAGAATGGCTTTAAAAGGCAGATCAAATAGATTTTGTTCATAATTTGAAGGTGGTATGTGAGAGGAAAAAGAGAAGTCCACTTCACTCTTAAATTTAAGCCTGAATAACTTGAAGGATTGAGTTGCATTTAACTGAGCTAGATAGACTTCAGATACAGCAAATTTGGGCCCACTTTTCTTGAAAAGAAAACACACCAAAAAATGCCACTGTACTTTCTTCACATCTCCTTAAAGTTATGGTGTAGATTTTAAATTCTCAAGTCTGAATTTTGTTCTGGTGCAAATTGCTATAGATTAATAGCCCCACCAGCATACTTTCTCTGGAAGACACCTACTGACAAACTGATCTGTGGCAGAGTGGAAAAAAATTTTTAAAAAAATCTCACAATGGAATATTACTCAGTCATAAAGAAGAATAAAATTATGGCATTTGCAAGTAAATGGATGGAGTTGGAGAATATCATGCTAAGTGAAATAAGCCAAAGACCAAATATTTTCTCTGATAAATGGATGATGATACATAATGGGAGAGGAGGGTAATAGAAGAATGGAGGAATGTGGGATTGTGCAGAAGGAAATGAAGGGTGGGGATGAGGCTGGGAGAAGGAAAGATGGTGGAATGAGACAAACATCCTTACCCTATTTACGTGTATGATTACACAAATGATATGACTCTATATTGTGTACAACCAGAGAAATGAAGAGTTGTTCCCCATTTGTGTACAATGAATCAAAAAAACTAAATTAAAATAAATAAATAAATAAATATCACCTTCTTTGACCAAAAAAGATGATTATTTGCTCTTTTTTGTTGTCATGAGTGTGTCCCTCCATTTCCTTTACCATCGACATATCTGGCTGGAGTTGAAATGCCAGTGTTTTCCTAAACCTATTAGTTTCCCCCATCACCCCCTTTGGCATGGAGGTCCTCAAAGTTCACTAATAGACAACCTGGCCTGGGCTTGGCTAACACAGCTACCCTATTGCTGAACCCTCTTGTCAACTAAACTCAACTATACCATTCTCTCATCTAACTAATCCTCCACTGTCCTTAAAAGGTGAACCTCAGTGTCATAAACTCATTTACGATCTTTTTCTTCAATTATTTTCCCTGGTAACTCATTTCATGTTCATTACTCTCTCTGTGTGAAGTAGTTCTGCCCGAACTATCTCCTTACTTTCATTTTCTGAAAAGTTAAAAACACCTTCTTTTTAAGACCCTATGGTGTTCATTTCATCAAACTCCCAGGAGAGGAAAGAAAAGGGAAAGAAGGATAGAAAACAACAAAGGATAGAAAGCAGGAAGGAAGGAAGAAAAAGGAAGGGCAGACTCATCTGCCCTGCAGCCCCCTCCCCTTCCTCTCTTTGTTTCTTGGCTGCCAAGAGTTGAGTAGTGTTTCTCCACAATGCCCTTCCGCCATGATGTTCTGCCTCATCTTGGGACCAGAGAAATGGACCTGCCCAACCCTGGATTAAGCCTCTAGAACCATGAGCCAAAATAAACTTTTTCTCCTCTTAATTGTTCTTATAGGGTATTTTGCTCATAGTGACAAAAACTGAGTAATACAGGGTCATGGGAGAGACAGCAAGGGAAGAGGGAGGGAGAAAGTAAAGAAAACCACATGTTGTTTCTTTGACTTGAAAGAGCTGGCTTCCACATTCCATGGCATTCTTAGAACTTTTTAGTCTCCTCTGAATCTACTGTTATATCCTCTTTTCCCTTGTTTTCTTTGATTCCTGCTTTCCATATGTTTGTTTTGTTCTCTATACCATTTCCTTCTGCTTATATAAAATAATTTCTTTCTCATATATTTTTGTTTACTTGTTTACAAACTTGTTAAGTTACCGTTTGTAGCTAATAAATGCTATTATGCTTAAATTTAAACTTTTCTTCCATCATATACCACACATTTTGACATGTGATGCTAACATTTCATTCATTTCTCTATTTTCCATAGTTATAATTTTAATTTTATCTTGGTCTATGTAAATATTCACAAATACATTTTATAATTTTATATACCTAAATTTTTTATATCACTATTTTTTAAATTTTTTAGTTTTTATTTATTTATTTATATTGCCATGCTGGGGATTGAACCCAGGGTCTTGTGCTTGCAAGGCAAGCACTCTACCAACTGTGCCATATCCCCAGCCCTTATACCACTATTTTAATAATATATGGGTTGGTTTATTTTTGGAAAATGTGTCCTGTCTAAATTCTACTCCTAGAAATTATTCTGATATCCTCATAGTATAATACATAACTGCTTCATAGGGTCTTAGGGTAAAAATTTGCATATGCATCTTTAAATCTTTGAATTTATTTTGATTTCATATGCTTGATTTCTATTTCTAAGCAAGATGTATTAGACATTTACGAGATTTAGTCATTTCACTGTTATTTCTATCAGGTTTTGCTTTATGGAATTCATTGGTATTTATTTGAAAAATAAATGTTCATTGTAGTTATATCTTCTTTATGAATTTTAGACCTTTTATTATTAAAAGTAGGACACTTTGTTTTTGTTCAATATTTTTTACCCAAAATTCTATCTCATTGGATATTAATGTCACAATCTGATTTTCTGTTAGCATTTGCTTTTTATCCATTTTTAATTTCTTTGTCATTTTGAGTCTTACAACTTTTAAGCTCTGGTAACACTGATCTTTAATAGAGGAATTTAACCCATTCTCAAATACTGTGAGTGGAAATATTTGGTCTGATTTTTGCCACCTGCATTTGTTTTCTACTCCACATGTCATTACTATTTCTTTCTCTTCTTCTGTTCCTATCACCTTACTTTCCCAATAAATATAAAAAATGTACCTCCAATTTCTATCAGTTTATATTATCCTTAAAATTAGCATAGGTGTATTTGAAAGTTATTTTTGCAGTAGGTCAGAAATTTAACAATAACCTCTAATTTTCTTTTTATTCTCCTACTTTCATGTTTTGGTGCAATAAGTGAAATTTACTCCTATATATCTATTTATTTATAATCCACATTTTTTACTTCAATAATTCTTACTGAAGCATTGTATTAAATGTTATGATCACATGAACAATTACTGAGAATTAACTGTGAACTTTCCTGTTTTATTTGTTCACCTCCATTTCCTTGTACTCCCTATTATTCCATCTTCTATTGATTTTTCATTTTGCTATAACAGATGCTCAATTAAACTTTTCAGAAAAGAGACAAGTGATGATTTTTAAGAACTTTCTTCTTTTCCTTAGTACTTGAATAGTAAGTTAGTGGTACAAAACCTTCAGTTCAAACCCTTTTCCTTTAGAATTTTGCAGATGTTGTTTCATTATAGTTTAGCATTCTGTGTGGCAAGTGAACATTCTGCTATTAGTCTGATTTTTGCTTTTTGGAAGTCACTTTGTCTCAGCCTAAAGAACTTTCTAGTTACTTTTGCTCCAAAGTTCCAGAAACATATTCCTTGGTGTCTATCCTCTTTGTTTGCTTGTTCTAATTTTCTTCCTTCTCTTTTATTCTTTATTTATATCAGAAAATTTTACCTCCATTTCTTTTCTTTGTTCGCTTCTCCTCTATTTCTTCCACTTCTTTTAATGTTCTTAGCCAGATATTGGATATCTTAAACACACGCTCCATCTTTCAACCAAAGGGGCACATTTTCTCCCTTAGCTCATCATGAAATACTAAGAGCAGTGAGCAGGGGAATGTGACCCAAAAGGGAGCTTGCCTTCCCAGCCTAGGAGCTCTTGTCCATTGCTTTATTCCACTTCTTTCCGTGGAATCATATCCATGCTGCATTCTTCCAGGAATCACTTGCCTCATTTGTTTAAAGAGTTGTTCTTGTGTCTGTAAACCCCAGCAAATGCTGACCCCGCCACTCTAATAGTGGAGACTAGAGCAAGGCCTATTATTAATTACCTCATTGTCCATCTTTTGACTTATTTCTACCCTACAAGTCTTAAGTCTCTGGTCTGGAGCTTCTTCTTGTATGCATCTGGAAAAATTCATCTTTGAATTGTACCCATATCATTCTGATGGATCACAGACACTCCTCCATCAACCCAACTCCATCTTCTTTGTCTTTCAAAATTTGTTAGCATATCTGGTCTGTTGGTCATGCCCTTTAAAAGGGCCAGCACAAATAAGCTTGGTGAGGTTTTGCTACTGATCAATGGTATATCACAGCTCTACCCTTCTTGGGTTTCTAATCATACTATGAGTTTACTCTTATTTTTATATTTCTTCTGTCATTTCAACGGAATCATGGAAGGAGAAAAAACAAGTGAATTTCTCTAATGAGAAATCTTGATCTTCAGTTGTTTAATTATTCACTTAAATGCCTGTCTATCCCCACTAGAATACAAGGCCCTCTATGCCATGATCTCCATATTCATTCATCTTTATATACATGCACCTGACATATAAAAAATACAAAATAGAGGTTTACACAATGAGTGATTGATAAATTAGGTAGCATGACTATAAACAAATACTTTATTAACTGTAAATAAGAACAAGTGGTCCTCTCTTGAACTTAATGGAAAGTGGTAGAAGAGGAAATCTTCACCATAGCCCATTCATTATATTACACAGAGAGGAGAGTTTTACAGAGAAAAGCTTTTTATGGGTGCACTAGTGAAACTGCAGAGAGAGACTGTAAAGGAAAGAAAGTAGAAAAATTATGAATTACTAAGAATTATTAATTTTTATTGACTGTGCTCAACTTGTATTTATTAGAGATTCCACCCTGTCTGTGCCTTCTACACTTGATCTTCTCTCTTCTCTGAATTTCCATGCTTAGCTTCATTTCTCTGCTCATGGCTGGTTTCCTACCCCAGCTTCCCTGAAGTAGGCACCTCAGTGAAAGCCTGTCTGGCTGAATTCAACCCTGTGTTGCAACCACCATCATCCCAGTCGTATCAATAAGAATTAGACAAGCTTATACATATTCTAACCTGAACTCTTTGGTTTTCTATTCAACCCTCATAAAATTAATATACTAGATATCCCCCTTAAACCAGGGATAATAGTAAGCTTAAAGCATCATAATGTATTTTCAGAGCATTCACAAGGTATCAGTAGTGCCTAGTATGCAAGATCTATGATAACTATGAGCAAAAAGAAAGTAAATAAGAAGTCAAAGCATTGAGATTTCTCGAGCTATTAACTTATTCCACAGCACCCCACCCCACTTCATTAAAAGAAGTAATGAAGAATTACATCTATTACCAAGTTAAAATAATTAAGGCTGATTTTTAAAATTACATATAACAATAGAGCAACAAAGATTATTGTAGCACCACAGAAGGCAAAGAGCTTATGATTGAATAAATTCACACGTTTCATTGTTAGTCATCCTAGCAGCAGGTGTAGCCAACCATTTCCTTATCTGAAGAAGAGGTGTTGCTCCAGGTTATTTTGAGGCATTGAGTTTAATGAGCTGGAAAGTATATGCTGTGAATTTCTACTTGTGGCAAGAAGATTTGCATTGAGGTATTACATTTGTAATTCAGCACTGAATCTTGATTTATTCTTCAGATTTGTGAAAATAGGCCAGTTTGTGGGGACAAGTAGGATATGTGAAATTAACTGTAGGAAGGCAAGATAAGTGAGAGGAAATAATCAATGGAGATGAATTCACTCAGTTCAAAGGCGTTCTTTATCATTTGCACTTTTTACTGGCTTTGTGGTGGTCAACAAATTTGGAAATTTTTCAGATCTGAGATAAAGGAATTCTGGAGAAGCATTCTTGCAGAAACTGACCAACCTTTTACAAAACCTATTTCCTCTTATTCCAGGACCACAATAAGACTACATTTCCCAGTCACCTTTGCAATTAAACATCACCTCAGTGTTCTGGAGTGTGTATATCACCACAATCATAGATGCATGAAAACCTCCCACATGTGATCCTTCCCCTTTTTTCCCTGTCCCCTGAGTGAATATGAGAAATTTTGAGGCCTTAAAGAAGAATGAGGCCAGAAAATAGAAGGAGTCTGGGTCTCAAAAGGTTACCTACTAACAAAGAACTCCCACAATAAATTTTAATGTAATGAAGAAATAAGTTTCTAATGTGTTGAGTTACTGGGATTTGGGGACATGCTGATTATGTTAGCTAACATTGGCCTCACTGACTTATTATGCTAACCTTTAAATTAATGGCTAACCTTTCAAAATTATAATTGGTCACTATGACAAAACATTTTTGAATAATTTCATTACCATGGAGGTAAGAATAGAACTAAATAGATGACGAGAGATGAACTGTAAACCTGGAAAGGCAAATATCACCTCTGATAAGCTTAACTCTTCTGTGTCTTTCCATGGTACAGGAGAGGGAGCTACAAGGGCATTTCCCTGGTGGCTTTCATTCATCATGCTGACTCCAGTCAACATCCCTTATACATGGTTTATACATGGTTTTCCCCCTAGAACTTTATCCATCATTTTAAATTATCTTAGCCTATCATTTATTTATTTTCTATCATCCTCTCCCTTGAATCTCAGCTCTATAAAAGAAAAGACTACTGGTACAGTCACTTCTTGATTCCCAGCATCTCAAATATTTGATAGATATTAGACAAGGGATAATTTTTGTTGAATTAATGAATGACCCTTGATATACATGACTAAAAAGGATGTTTAAAATTATTAGATTCCTACTCTAGTTAATAAACATTCATGTGACTAAAATAAATACATTAGTCAGCGCTTTCAAAGAGCCTATGCTCCAGGTGAAGAAATACAGGACATGAAAGAGAGATGCACTAAAAATGGGAATGATAAATGCTAAAATGAGTTAAGCTGATAGAATTCAAGTGCTTATGGGACATCAGAGCAAAAAGAGGTGAAGGCAAATTTCCCAGGAAAAGCATTTTAACCATAAAGAGTCAATAGAAGTTGATAACCTGAAGATGTGCTCACCAAGTGCTTACATTGACAGGAGCATGGTGCACAAGACCTCTACTAGAGTAGCAGAAGAGACAATTAGAGCTTTCATTTATGTTCACTTCTTATGTTTTTAAGGAATTAGGATTTACTAATATTTCTCATGTGAATGAACACTGTGCTTATATACAACTTATAAAATAAATGTGCACATATTATAGGGGTACATTCACAATCAGGAATTTTGCAGATTACTTATGTAGAGAGGATATTTTAATGAGGAGCCATGAGGAAGGCCCAGGTGCAGGAATACACAAAAGGGCATAGTTGTACCCTAGCTTGGTTGGCACACAGGGGCTAACGGGAGTAAAATATAAGTGAACATTAGATTAGAGATGGTAGCCAAATTTTGAAGAACATCAAATATCCACAAAAGCATTTTTATTTGATGACTCTTTATCAACTGATGCTCTTTATGGCGCCTGCCATAGTTCCTCAAAAACCCAGATGTCCCTAAGTGTCCACTGCTTTCATCTCCATCACTACTTTCCTAAGAGAAGTCCCTATCAGCCAGTCTCTGGAGGACTGAAGCACCTATTAAAGCATCTTCCTGGTCCTTGCTATTTACTCCCCAAATAGTAGCCATTATGATAATTTTAAAAATTCAGGAACTGTGATTGTGGCTGAGTGGCAGAGTGCTTGCCTGGGATGTGTGAAGAGGCACTGGGTTCAATTCTCAGCACCACATATAAATAAATTAAGACAGATAAAAAATTTAAAAACAAAAATCCAATGGGATCCTTCTACTGCCTTGATCAAACCTTCGAATGACACCCCATTTCACTTAGAATGAAATCCAAATTTCTGCAAGTTTCTGTCTGACCTGATCCCTGCTTATCTTTCCAATGTTATCTTGCATCACTCTTGCCCTGGCTCCTTCTACTCACAGTATCTTGGTCTATGCTTTTGTTCCTTCCCTTACCTGCAGGCCCTTTCCTTCTACAGCCTCATTGTACTGACTGTGCCCTCTGCTTGAAGCACTGTTCCCCAGGGATGCATGACCATCCCCTGCTCTCCACCCAGGCCTCTCCTGAGCTAGGTATGTTCACATGCACATATCATTAATTTTATCCTCCTCACAGCACAGAGCACAGCAAGGTAGTAAGCTTAAGAAAGAGTCAAACTTAAAATGTATGTGTGTGTGTGTGCATGTGTGCGTACTTATAGATATGTATACATACACATGCATTTTCTACAAGTACTTTAACATGAGTCCATTTGATCCTCACTCAAATTTTGTCAGGTAGAAGCAGATTTATCAGGAAAGAAATAGGATTAGAAAGATTTTTAATTATTTCACCAAAGTCACACACAGATTCTAAGTTCTGGGTCAAGGATTGCCAGTGTCTAGTGGCTTCAAACTCTAGTGGTCATTCAACTCCATATCCCTCTTAGCAAAGACGGTTTCAAGAAAGTGAGGAGAGGGGACAGTATCTCTCAGAGAGTCAGCAAAGGAAAACATATTGACTGCAAGATGAGGAGTGGCTTTGGATAATGTAATGAATCAGTCAAAGTATCTGTTGAATTAAAGCATTCATTAAACCCCTACCATGTGCAAAGCACTGGACTCGGCAAAGGCAGCATAACGAGTGGTCTCTATTTTATGTTTGCAAGGAGTAATGGCAGCAAAAGTCAAACTCAATCAGGACCTGACATAATGTTCTGAAGAAAGAGAAGGAGCACATGCAGGTCAATTCTCTGCTAATTTGGCTGTGAAAGCAGAAGACAGCAGCTCAGTTTCAGGAAGGAGCAGCAGGTCAAGTGAAGGTTGTGCTCAAAACTCAAGGTAACAAGCAATTAGGTAGATTTCAGCTTTTCTAGCTTGACATTGTTTTGTGGACTTTTCAGCCTATATTAATAAATTTACATTTTCACCTCAGGCCTTCAGGTACCTGGGTTTTAATGGTGTCATCAAATTGACTTTTCCTAAAGGCCTCTTCTGGGAGCACACATCAATACTGAAAGCTCAGTATCCATGGAGTGGTGATGTTGACTCAGAATATGCCCTTCTGATGAATGATGCTCTTGCTGCCTCAAGTCAGAAGAGTGACATATTGACCTAAAGCCTCCCAGGATTTGGCTAATCCTTGGGGGTAAAACAAGAGCACTTTGGAAAACCTCGGGAATAATTCTGATGGGGGCCAGGGGCATTTGATATGTGCATGTGTGCTTTAATGTACTTGCTGATACCCTGGATAACTAAAAGTGGGAAAGCAACTTCCAAAGGCTTATTTACTCTGGAAAGAAGACAGACCCTTGAATTTAACTAAAACTATTTCACTGTCAGATTCAAATTCACAATGGGCTCTTCATTCATGTTAAATTGCTGATATTATCCCAGTTGTCTAGGTCTGCATTTGAAGGTCATTCCTCAAAAATTTTACCATACAAAAAAGTGAGGCATGATCCCGACAAAGGAAATAAATTCTGAAATTTTCTATAAATTCCCTAGATTAGATGAAAATGTAAAAAGTAAAGAAGCTGTCTTGGTTAGTTTCCCATTATTGTAGTGAAATACCTGAGGCAATTAACTTATAAGGAGAGAAGGTTTATTTTGGCTCATGGTTCTAGAGGTTCCAGTCCAAGGTCAAGTAGTCCCATTTCTTTCAGCCTCTGATGAGGACAGCACATCTTGTTGAGAGCCCGCGGTGCAGTAAACCAAGAAGCAGAGCAAGAAGGAGATGATGAAGTCAGAAATCCCCTGTGGGGGCATCCCTCAATGACCTGTGGACCTCCCACTAGGCTCCATCTCAGTCGTGTCATACTGGTAATTAATCCTTTGACAAAGGGCCTTTGGAATACGTTCAGCTTCTAAAATGTAGCAGAAGCTAAACTAAAGGTAGATGCACTAAAGAGAGAAAGAGAAAGAACCTTAACTAGGTAACTAACACATCACTGAACCCACTAAGGGTGATAGATTGTCTAAGAGAAAAGACAAAGGAAACAACTGGAGGGTGGCCAGGAACTTAATTGCAACAGAATTGGAAGGAAGAACCTTCCCAAGCATCAACTCTCCATGAATTTTGGAGGGAAAATAATAAGGAAAGGAGTTAAAAGTGAAAAAGCACTCCAGACACAGAAACTCATGCAAGAGATTTTATTAGGCACATGAACAGTGTCTGCCCTGAAGAGAGAGAGAGAGAGAGAAAGAGAGACCGCCAGAGCATGAGCTGGAGAGAGAATGATGGTGGGGGAGCTTCTTTTAAGTTGCTGAATTTCATGGGCAAACAATGATGGGGCCAATTGCTGAGAAGTTGAATTTGGGGGGCTAGGGATCAGGCCAGTGGCTGGGGAGCACAGGCTGACGAACAGACCAATGGCTGGCTAGCTGTAGCAAAGGGGTCGGGGAGCCTTCATACACCCCTGCCTTCCCTGCAGACTTGTCCTGTGGCCAGCTGCCCAGGAGGGACCCCTGTGAGGTCAGATGGTGGGCTGGTAGGCAGCCCGAAGCCCCAGGTGAGGGCTGGACTGCAGGGTAAACCCAGCGCCCATCTGCTGCCTATGAGGCCAGCCACGTGGACAGAGTGCTGCACCAGCAGCTGTGGACTTGCCTCACTGTGTCCAGGCAGCCAACCAAATATTATAAGTACCCAGTTTATTGACAAAGCAATACAGCCATGGAGGAGTTATGATGGGACAATACCAGAATTATTGCAAATTCTGTTTTAAATTTTTTAATTCAACACTGCAGAAAATTAAAATAAACTTTAGAGCCTAGTAATTCTATGCAAATGCCAAATCTAACATACAACTGTGTTTCTTTCTTTCTTTTTTTTTTTTTTTTGTGGTGCTGGGGATTAGAACCCAGGGCCTTGTGCTTGCGAGGCAGACACTCTACCAACTGAGCTAAATCCCCAGCCCCACAACTGTGTTTCTTTTAAAATTCGTATCTGCTGAACTTAGACACATGTATTCACATGTCCAAAGCAGTTTTTCATTAAAAAAAAAAAAAAAAAACAAGTCTGGAGTATCTCTCCTATGTTCTATGTGCTAGGGATACAGAATATGCAAAACAACAAAAGGTCCTTCCCTCAGAGAGCTTATATTATGGTGGGGAAGACAGATGACAAACAAAAGCAGGAAAGCATATGTATTCACCTCTCCTCTCAGGAATGTCTTCATTTTACAATTAGAAACACATGCAGCAGCCCTCTCTGACACCTTGGCTTCAGGGCTGAGAACTCAAGCTAATTCCTGTGCCAGAGAACATTATGTGCTTACTTAGCAGCAAGGAGGCTCTTTCTAAATAATTAATTGCAAGTTCAGAATCTTCCTGAACTGTGTTCAGTTCCTGGAATCTACCCTGAAGGATCCTGCATGTACCTATTCATAACTGTCACCAGAGCTATAGATCTGCTTTTGTTTGCTTTTGATTTTTTTGTTTTTCTCTAAAGAAAAAAATTAATAAATTCCTGGGCACAGTGTTATTTTAAAGATTTCTTTAGATCATTCAAAAATGGGAACCATGTAAAAGCTCTTCCCTTGGATGGCAAGCCCCCAAATACTTCCATTTGAATTTGTCCTTGGCATGCTACTTCCCACATTCCTGCTCACACTGTCTCAAGTCCTTTGTCTGAGCATGCTTTCCATCTTTGCTTTTGTTGGGGGGCTTAGTATATTAAACTACAAGAGGTACAAAATTGGAACAAAGCAGGCCTCAGTTCATGGGAGGGTATTGGGCCATATCAAAGCATACCTGTGCAAACAGTGGAAAAAATATTTTCCCACAACCTTCTAAATTCATTTTGGCCAAGTAAAACTTACAGACCTAAACCAGATAATAACTCAAAATTAGCTTCATGATAAGTAAACACTCTAAATCTGCTATGCATTATGTGGGTTCCTTTTTTTTCAGTATCATATTGTGACAACAAAAATGTTGTTGAGACCTGTAAGAAATGATTAGACCTAAGCAAAGACTCATAACTCATAAAAGACAAAGGATATGAGTGATGTTTGGTTGCCCAGAGTGAAACTCATACCAATTCTAGAACTCTGAGTCATCATCAAAGCCAAGCTTCCTAGGAAACTGTGGCTCAGATAGGTAAAGGAACTTTCCCAACCAACATCTTACCAAAGCTAGAAAAAACGTTTCATGACTTCTTTAAGTCATGCCACTAAATCAAACCACATCTAATATTGCACTTATGAGGTGGCCTGTTGAGATTTGTTCAGAATTTATCAAAGAAACTATATTTTAAGAAAACAACAGAAACTTCCATCAATTATTGAGTGAAATCTCATATTTGTATCGGGGATGGAAGAAGAAAGATACCAAACCACATCAAAGCTATTTCACACTTGTAGTCCTGGCATTGACGTATTAAAATCTACAACAGATAAATTCGTCTTTGTTCTTCACCCTTAAGCCTTTCTTCTTCTTCTTCTTCCCTTTCTCTTTCTTCCATCTCCTTTCTTTCCTTTTCCCTTTCTTCCTAAAGCACCCAACCAAAATTAGTCAGTAGATTTTAAATCAAATAACCCAGTTAGGGAAAAGCTTCTGCCATTTACCTTTAATTAATCAAATAGCAAAAGCAAAGAGTTGCTCAGAGCCAGCCTCTGGGAATCTCTGTGGGAAGTGTGCTGTTAAGGGTTCAAGACAAGTCAACACAACTAGGAACCTTCATCTCTTCATTAGAACAGATTCAACCTGATTGCATAAGTATTTTAACTGCTGCTTAAAGTGACTTTGTTGAAGTAGTCAGGCTGAGCAGTTCAGAGTCTAGCCTATGAGGACCTAAGAATCAGATCTTAACTCAACTTGTCTCCATGGAGATCTAGAAGCTGTAGGAAAGGAAAACCCAACATTCTGCTCATCCTCCTCACTGCCCTTCACAGTCTCACAGGGCCTTTTCTCACCACTGAACTTCACCCAACTATATCCTTATGCACAAGCCTGTGGCAGAAAGGGCCCAGTGAAATGGTACCAGACCTGCTTTTATATGCTTCATTTTTCTTTCTACTGTATGATTTGTAAACTTTGTCCCTCAGTGAGACCTGTGCAAAGATGCTACCCATCCTGGTATTCTTTTGGCAGGACCCAAATTCTAGTGTAACTTCTCTTCCATTTTTTTTTTTACCCACTCCAACCCAGGGTGTTTTCTAATGTTGCTGTGCAGAAGTTCCAAGGTCCAAGGATGGGTAGTGTCTTATTTGTCTTGTAACCCCTGCTGGGGTGCAGTGCTTACTGCTCAATGTGTGTTGAGTGAAGGAATAAGGACTCGAATTTCTGCCTTCTCCTTGGAGCAGTGTCTTAGAGTTCCTCTACCTGGATCTCCCCTGCTGCTCAGACACTTTCCTCATCTTGGAATGTTTTCTGCAGACTTCTTCACATAAAATCTTGCTTCCATCTTCCAGTCACAGATTCTCTGTTTTCATGATGGAGCCAGACATTGAACTTTTTCTAGTAAAATCTCCCCCACCCCATACCACCACGGCAACTGGGGACATTTCTAGTGAGTATATCATTAGAGAGATTTTTCAGTGGCTAACCAAGCTGTCACAGACATTGAGCGCTGCCCAATAGTAAAGCTCTTGGACATTGTTCAGTGCCCAGTTCTCCTTTATTTATTTACATAAAATATTTAAATGCTTCACTTTGCACTTACAAGAGCTCCAGAGAAGTACCACAAGAAGCAAGTCGATAGGGGGATTAATAGGACTTTCTTTGTAGAAGGCAGAATTCCATAATAGTTCTGGAAGGAGATTTCTGGAGCATGAGATACTTTTGAATTCATTATTGCTTTTAGAACAACATAATTTTCTGTGTGTGCAGCAGCTTGGGACCGTCAAGAATAAAATTAGAGTTGGCTTTATTTATTTATTTATTCATTTTAGTTCCTGGTGGCAGATAATGCTCCCGTTTATGCTTGGAAGCTTTCATGCCTTTATGGAGTATGTTCTGTAGAATTCAACCGTTTAGCATATTCGGTTTCCCACTTGGAGCTAGGGCAAAGTAAGAAGGATTGTTTTAATTTTAAGAACTTCCAGCAATAATCAAGAGGTAGAACTTTTTTCAGTATTGTTTTTAATTTCACTTGTACCAGATCTATATTAGGCAGAGTAATTGATAGCTGGATTTTACCATGCTGGGGATTCTGGGAATATTTTGTTGTATTGATTAAGGACGTAGTACTTCTGTCCAACATACCTACTGCATCTCAGGTAACTTAGAGGAATAAAAGTGTCACAATCTTAAGATAATTGATAAATTTATTGTTTTAATTGTTTTATATATTGATTCTAATTTGTGATTAAATTGATATAGGAAGGGATTGAGGTTGTGGGTATGGTATCCCATAAAATTTCTCTAGCAAGACAGCACAGCTTTGCTGCCATTCCTTGAAAAGTGTCCCACACATGCTCTCTCAGTGGGTTTTGGGCTGAGCTCATGGCAGCTGCCAACTTCTACTGTAGTCTGTGAAATGTGACTAGAATGGAAAGGAAGTTTACTGCTTTTTTTGATAGAGAAAATGGAGAAAGATGCATCCCTAATGGAGGTAAGAATGAAAGCTGGGTAGACAAGTTAGAAGAATCAGAGACACTTAACTCCCTAAAAGTCAGAACTCAAATATTCATTGAACATTGCTGGATTTTAGGATGGCAGAGGACAGCCTGCCCTGGAAGCCTGCGATGTCAGTATGTTAGCCTGAGATGGATGTCTTTGGGTGTTCCTGCTGCCCTAACAAAATCCCTTAGACGAGGTCATTTACACATGACAGAAATTAATTTCTCACAGCCCCGAAGTCGGGGAAGTCCAAGATCCAAGTGCCAGCAGACTTGGTGACTGGTGGGGACTGGCGCTCTCCCTTCACAGACCATGCTTAGATGCTGCGTCTTCACATGGGCACAGGCGGAAGAGCAAGACAAGGTGGGCACTCTCTGAATCCTCTTGTGATGCACGCCTGTAATCCCAGCAGCTCAGGAGGCCGAGGCAGGAGGATCACAAGTTCAAAGCCAGCCTCAGCAAATTAACAAGACCTGTCTCAAAATAAAAAAATAAAAATGGGCTGGGGATGTAGCTCAGAGGTAAACCCCTGAGTTCAATCCCTGATACCATACATGAAGGGAGATTCCTCCTGACCTAATCACCACCCAGTGGCTCCAACTTCTAATATTATCATCTTGATGATTAAGTTTCAGCATAAGAATTTTAGAGGGCACATACATTCAAACAAACCATAGCAATGAGATTCCAAGGGTCAAATAAATAAACAAAACCCCTCACTTGCCATATGTGCACAGGAAGCCAACAAAATCAAGTCACTTACTCATGGTAAATTGGAGCCAACAGTGAACAAATAATCTAGGTCCTCTGACTCTCTTTCAGCCTTTGGTGCTGCTGTATGATCCCAGTGCCTGGTTAGTAGTGCTAAACACTATGCTGTGGGTGCCATGAGGCTGGTCTTGAGAGTTTTAGTAAAAGAGCCAAGAGGGAAGCTAGAATACACATTTAGAATAAAAACTTAGTTTTACTGTTCATGACTGAGAAAAAGAAATGGATGAAATCAATGTTCACACACTACATTTTAAATTCAAAGGATCTTCAGAGAAAGACTCTTCTGAATAGTTGGTGGATCCAAGCCAGCTGTTTTAACCTTGTTCTTCCAGCTTAGGAAAGAAACATTTTCTAAATATCCTATCATATATGTATCCAAATCAAAGATAATCGGTTTTCTCTTTCTGTATTATTATCGTAGTAGGGATGATTTTTCTCTCTAGAGCTCCCGTGAACATCTTGTATTAATTTTCTGTTGCTGCGTAACCAATAACAGGTTAAAACAGCACCCATTTATTGGCTCAGGATTCTGTAGATGAGAGGCCTTAAACAGCTTGGTGGGGTCTCTGCACTGGGGTATCACAAGGCTGAAATCCATGTGTTAGCCAGATTAAGATCTCCTCTGAAGACACCAAATAAAAATCTGCTTCCAAGCTCATTCTTATTAGCAGATTTAGCTCCTGACACCTATAGGACTAAAGTCTCCATTTCCTTGCTGGGTGTCAGCTAGAAACCACTCAGTCCCTAGAAGCCACCTATATTCTTTGCCTTGTGACCTCTCCCATCATCAAAACAACAAAGGTGGCTTTAATCCTTCACACCCTTTCAGACTCTCACTTCCTCTTTTCTAACCAAATGGAGAAAACTCTCTTTTAAAGGTCTACCCAAATGGTCACCTTAGCTTAGGATCAAGTGTTTGGAACCGACATTCAACCTACAAAATTCTTTCACAGTTGTTCTTTTTATTAATATTTGATTGCGTAACTGGGAGAAAGTGTGTTTACGACATGTAAAGAACCTTGGTGGCTCATTGAAATTCTTCCAGCCACAGATGACATAGTGGTACCTGAAAGAAGTCAAGAATGATGCCTCTTTTCTTCCTTAAGAAATGATGCTCTCCACCACCAAAGCTTCAAAGACACAAATGGATTACTTTTATTTCGTGTGAACTCAACTGCTAACTCAGATTTTTATATTCTAGTTTCTATAGCCTAAACCACCTGGACTTAAATGTGAAATTTGTATAATGATGCATGCATGCTAAGAGGTCTACATGCTTTATCAGATTCTTAAAAGGTTTGTAACCCTTCACTCAATCATAATTCTCTTACTCCCACCAGAATATAGTAGCCACTGTTCTAGTTCCGTTGGATGCTGCCTATCACCTTCCCCTTACACGGAACATGAACAATTAGTAGAAAACCCAAGGTATTCATTTGCTTTGTGTTGCTATAACCAAATACCTGAGGTTGGGTACTTTATAAACAAAATGTGTTTATTTATTCACAGTCCTAGAGGTTCAAGAACATGGTACCAGGCTTTACTTTGCTCTGGTAAGGTCTTCATGGTGGATAGCATCACAGTGGTAGGAATATAAGCACAAGAGTTCATATAGTGAGACAGAAAGCAAGTGATCAGGGAAGAGCCAGACTGGCTGTTTTCATAAACTACCCATTTTCAAGAGACCTAATCCAGGTCTACAAGACCTGCATTCAAACTTTCTGAGGGAGATATCCAATGACCTAATTACCTTTTTCTGTGCCACCTCTTAAAGATTATAGCATATCAATATACCACATTGGGAACAAAGCTTCCAACATATAAACCTTTTGAGGACATACTCAAACCAAATCCAAATCATAAAACCATCCAATTCTTCTCTTTCCTTAGAAACAACTTATTTAGTAGTCTTGGTAAGCTCAACTTAGATCTGACTCAGGTTGTTCATTGTAGAATCACTGCAATATGGCCCTGGTATTCCCATTCCCTTTGCCCCTGCAGACCTTAGTTCTCCACTCTAGTTTGTGCCTGCATACTCCTTGAGTATCATAAAGCTAAAATCAGCTATTCTGCAGCCAGTGTAGCTGATCCATTTGCAACTCCAAATGACTACTTTTGTAGCTGCCTCATGAATAGAATCAAATATCATTAGTATTTTAACAGTCTTACTATGTAGGAGTAGGCCACATATTGATAGTTAAGAGTCTGCAGAGTCTGCCTAGCTGGCTCTGAATCCTGTCTTGAAGACTTCCTAACTGTGTGATCTAGCAAGAGATCTATAACTTCTCTGGGCTTCTCTCATTTTGAAAATTGGAGTCATACTAATATACTTTCACAGAGATCATGGTAGAGAGAAATGAGATAATACATGCTAAGTATTTAGAAGTCTCTCAGGAAATACCAGAATAGTCATTTTATCCTTTCTATAATTATTGCTACAGTTTCTCAGCTCTTCTTACCATCTCTCTTGTTTGAAGCAAGGCATACATCCATAGGCTCTCTGGTGGCCTGGGTTTATTCCCCACTTCTCCAAGATGCCCTTTTTTATTATCCACCAAGTAGTATCAGCACTCTGTTTCAGAGTACGGTGAGGAGGGTGCGTCAATCCAAATGCAGGAAAACTCACACTAAATCCACTAAATTGTCCATTAAGGTCTCCTGCTATGGCTCTTTGTGTAAATAGTCTCCAACATGTGGCACAGAGCCCTGAGAAATCAACTTGGAAACGTAGCCCCAACTCTGGAACATAGTATAAGAAAAAAAAATGTATGTACAAGGCATAAAATCTTGAAAAAGTTAACATAGACAGAAAAGCCCATCATTTCATCATTGAACAAATGCAGATTACAGCCAGAAATGAACAACTGTGGGAAGATACCAAGGCTTGGCAATGTCACTGAAGAAACAGGAATGTAATGTTGAATTGTCAGGCAGCTGTGGCAGCCTCGAGTGCTGTACTATAGACTCCATATGTAGGTGGTACCTCTGTCATTCCATGTAACACAAAGAATCATCTTCATGTGAGGGGAAAGTAACTACAACCTAAAGCAGTGGTTCCAAGAGGAATTAAAAGAATTTGGATGGTAGAGTCCTCAGACCTTCTGGAAACATATGAAGAAAGAGCTTTAAAAATGAAATATGAAATATTTCATGGAAATCTAATGAGGCAATATAAAAAAGCCAGTTTATCATAACAAGCCATGACGTTGTTGTCTTCACTGTGTAAAATCTCTAAAATGTCAATACTCAATAATGTCTCAGTAAAATAATGCTAAGTTGATCTTTCACAGAGCAATAACAGGTAAAATTATTGAGGACAATATTGGAACTGTAATATCCACCTCTACCACTCTGAGAAATAAATAGTGTCATTCCATAACAGTAATCCCAGAGTACATCTATCCAATGTCACAAAGAAACCTAATGTTTCCCTGGGCATCTCAATCACCTGCAATATCCAACGATAATAAGAGGTACTTACTTATGGGAAAGTATTTGTTTTTTGTGCCTTTCACATTACCTATGAAGCCTGAATCAGTTGTACCTTCTGGAGATCAGGGGACTTCACCCAAATGTTAGTTGCTACCATTGCTACTGTTACCACCAAAGGCAGAACTTTGATTTCTTGCTTACTGGCTTTGCCTATCCATAGAGATATTACATGACCAGATCATTTTTATCTGTTGCATCAGGAGAGAATGATGCATTTTCTCACCCACCAGCTCAGTGTCTTGGACAGGAATCGAAGTTGATGTACCTGCTCAGACTTCTCCTATCCTACAAATGAATTGTCTTCTGGGGCCTCCATTATAGTCTCTTGCTACTTAGCTGTGAGTGTGCACTACCATGTATCCTTAGCTATATAATAGTAATTATAAACATCAAAGAGAAGGAATTAGGATCTTTACAACTCTGGTTACAAGCCTTCTTCTGCTATTATGTAAGTTCATAGGTAAAGTACATATAAGGACTAAAGACTTTTCCCAATTTAATCAGAGCAATATCCACATTCTATGTACCAATCGATATGCCAGGAAAGAAAATAGCAAGACTCCATGATTTCATCTCGGGTCACATGTTACAGCTTGGACAAAGACTTTCTTATGGTTAAAAGTGATTTTTCAACAATAGCAACATTAAGAACACGTAAGATCATTGAGTGTTGTGAGCTAAGAACTGAGCTACCCAATCCGCTTATTAAATCAGGTATGCATAATATTCTGGGGACAGCGCATCCAGAGACCACAATTTCTCTTCATCTATGAGCCTGTGATACTCAAGAAACAAGTTATCAGCTCCAAAAATACAATAGTGAGGCAAACAGAATAACAGTTATAAATATCCTGGTCCCAAAAGGAAGGCACCAGAAGAAAAAACAAGTTGCCAGTCCCAAGCAAATGTAAAATCCAGTCAGGCAAACTCCATTTGGCCCAAGACCTGAGAAGGCATAATATTCTGTGGCTCAGGGACCTGCCCTCTGGGATCATAAGACTCCACCTCAAAGTCATCCTTCCTTTTCCATGAAAGGTAGCTTGTTTCCAGCTGAGTAGTTTCATCCACTTGTCTCTTGCTTACAGAATGTTGGAAGTCCAACAACCTTTCACTTTATGCCATCTATCCTGTTCAGTAAAAGCTGAGAGTGATAAAAATTACTCAAGAATCATGTGTGTCCTCCATGTGTGTCAAGGGGATCCCCTCCATTAGACAAGAGATTCTTCCACAGATTTTATTTTTTTCCCTTGGTTAATCTCATCTCTATTTCTGGGTCCTTCTGAGAGCCTAAGGGGACCCATGAGTCACAGGCCTAATCTCTTCAAAGAGCCTTCTGTGTGACTGAATACTCTGACCTTTTGATCCTTTTGCGGCAGAAACAGAAGGCTGTCTAGTCACATCCTTGGCTTTCTTTCAAGAGCACACTTGTCTAAATGTGAATCTTCTAATTTTAGCATCTCTTACTATCCATATTGCTGAAACTGAGAATTTCCCAACTCAGGCCTTGATTTCTTTCCACTTAAGAGTCCTTCCTTCCATTTATCTCTTTCTCATGTTTTACTACAAGAAACCTTTAGTGAACTTTCCTCTCATGCTTCACCGTAAGCAGCAGCAGGCTGTGCTTTCAACACTTTGCAGAGAAACATCCTCAGCTAAATAGCAATGTTTTCCTTTTCTGAGTTTTTTCGCCTCATTACAGGACACAATTCAGCTAAGTTTTCCTCCAGTATGCAACGAGGACTCCCCTTCTTCCCGTTCAGTCCACCTGAGCCCTCACTTCAGTGCCCTCCACTTCCATTTTTCTACTAATAACCTATTGATGACAGTTTAGGTATTCTCTAGGGTGATGTAGGTTTTTTCTCCTGGGTTGCTTACTTCCTTCTGAGTCTTCAGTGGCATCAGTAACATTCATATTCCTACTAACTTTCCATTTAAAGCACTCTAGGCTTTCTATCTCACATTCTTCAAACTTCAGCCTCTCTCCACTGCCGAATTTTCAAGTTTTATCCACTTTTTTTAGGAATCACTTGCAATACCACCACTCTCTTAGGTTCTAGAACCTGTGTTTGTTTCCTATTACTGCCATAACAAGCTAGTGCAGATAGTAGCTTCAAGCATTAATTGATGGTTTTATACTTTTGAGGTCAGAGGTCTGAAATGGGTCTTCACCGGGCTAAAATCAAAGTATTGGCAGGGTTGTGCTCTTTTCTGGAATTTCTAAGGGTAAATTCATGGTTTTGCCTTTCCCAGCTTTGATTGGCTGCTTGCACCCCTTGGCTCATCTTCCCCTTTCACATCTTCAAAGCTGGCAATGGCCAGTCAAATCTTTCTCCCATTGTAACACTGATTCTGACTCTTCTGCCTCCTCATCCACATTCGAAGTCCCTTGTGATTACATTGGGCCCACCCAGATAATCTGACATGATCTCATCTCAAAGTCAACTGATTCACAATTTAATTCTACATACAACATAATTCCCTCTTGCCATAACCCATAACATATTCACAGGTTTCAGGGAATGCCATGCAGACATCTTTGGGAGCCATTATTCTGCCTGTCTCACTCACATTATCTTATTCAATCCCCACAATTCTGTGAAGTTGGTGTTAATATTACCTTTATGCTGCTAGTAAGAAAAACTCAGAGAAATTGAGTCACATGCCCAAAGCAAGTGTCTGTGGAGACCTATAGCTTATTTGTTTACAAGTACCCCCCCCCGCCTTAGATTAAACTCAAGGTACATCTCAAGCACTATGTTTCAGACTTTCAAAACATTTCTTTAAATAATTGTGTCAATTATGGACTTTATCAATGCTTCTATTGGTATGAGGAGATTCAAGCTGTATATATCCATCTCAAGTTGCTATGGTATTCCAGGTCCTAAAGGGCCACGCCATGCAGTGAGCAGCTGCAGGAAGATTCTACCCTCAGTGGATGATGAAACCAATGGACTTCCTGAAAGCACAGATGGGAGAAGATAAAAACAGATTAGTCAAAAATAAATTGGCCAAAGCAACCATTTGGTTGAAAGTGAATCTTCTGAGTCACTGTTTTTGTTGGTACACTGTAGGGCAGTTCTGGTAAGCTTTTATGTGTTATGTAAGAAACTGCCCAGTTTTTAAATAATTTTTTTCACAATTTTTTTCTATAAAATTTTTTTCATCTACTTTATGTCTTTTTGAACCATTTATAATTTAAAAAAATAAATGTTGAAAGCAAACTAATTACCCATCACCAGTAAAATCATTATGCCCTAGCTCATAGCATTTACTCAGTACAGAGAAATTATAAAATACAAACTGACCATAGAAAAAATAATTTTAAACTTTTGAAAATGTTGGCAGTTAAACAAAAATAGGTAAACTTGTTTAAAAGTAGTTTTTAAAAATCTAACAAAAATATAGTTTCCTTTTGATTCTTATAAACATTTTTTTTCTTGGTTCAGTATTATGAAAACAATTATTGTCATATAGGGAAATCAGAATCACAGACAAGAAGAAGAATGCATACTTTCATAATTCTGACAACCGTTTCATTAACTTATTAGCAAACCTTTTATGAATTGTCTTCTATGTTCTACGTCATGTGTGAAAAATATGCATTTATGTGTTGTTATTACTTTTATACTGCTAGAAAGAAAGTCTCAGAGAAATTCAGTCACATTTTATTTTTTAGATATATAATTCTCAGTAGAATCATACTTTATAAACTATTTGCAACCTGCTTCTTAAACCTGACAACATATCATGAATTTTTATGTTGACATATACATTTCCAAAGCATACCTTTTAATAGCCACTCAGTATTCCATTATACAGACAAGCCACAATTTTCTTTAACCAATTTCCTATTTGGTACCTTTTAGAAAATACTGCAGACTAGGTATCATTGCTAAAAAAAATGAATGAGCTACAAAACCCCAATTACAATAAATTGACTTTGTTTATAGGTAGGATAAAAATCAACATATAGCTTAGAGCATTTATTTTTTGGCTGACTCTTTTTGTCATTTATTATCTGGATCTTTCTTCCCAGTTAAATTGTTTTAACTAAATCATTTAAACTGAGTCCAGTTTGGTGAGGAAGCTCTTTGGTTATTCACTTCATCACATGGTTTTTCATCAAAGTTAAAATTAGTACTGGGAAATATGCTTCCAAAGGGAAGCAAAAAAAAACTTCCTGCTAACTTAAGACAGAAAATGAAAGAACAGGGTGTGATGGCGGGAGCAGACAGTAGAGAGAATACAAGCGGTTAGTTCACAATCAAATACCATTGGTATTCTGAAAATGCCGAGAGCCTATTAATCTGGAATATGATATTAGTGCCAGTGGACATAATTTGAGTTTACATCAAATATTCAAGCAAGGCATTTCTAACAAACTCATCCACCTGGGCTGCAAAAGCTGGTAGTGATGATATTGCTCCAATTCAAATTATGAATTGATCTCCATGAGTCATCTGTCCTGAAGTTATAACAAATACTGTAAAGGTCTCTGCTAAACGACTCTGGACTGTGCATCTGCAGGACCAGCACCTAAGCATCATGCTACTGTGGACTGAAATGGGTTCTAAGTGGTTAACTGATGTCCTTTCTTGTTGTGACACTAGTTAAATATATCCAACAGATTAACATCCCTTTAATTCTATTAGAAGTTCATACTTTCCCAAGATGGGACACTCTATCTTAATACACTTTTTGAAAAGTAAATCATTTTCTCTGAATGTAAATCATCAAATTCTCTCAGTATGATAAATACGGTATCTCCCTGTATTCTAAATACATATTACTTAAAGGAATTTAATTTAATCCAATTTTGTGCTCAGTAAAATTTTACATGTCCTGGGCCAAATTTAACTTGATTAATTCCAAAGAAATAATAAACTTTTTCATTCTTGTTTATGAGCCTTGCATTTTCGTTCATCACTTACAGAGAATTATCACATGCTAGGCACTAAGGATATGAAGATAAGAAGAAAACCTCACAGATTCTGGAACTTAGGACAGTGCCTGGCTCATATTAGATGCTCAATAAATAATAAATAAATAGAGTAGAAGTAGGAAAGGGGGAAGGGAGAGAAGAGAGAGAAGATAAAGGACAAGGTTTCTTCCCTTAATAATTTACAAGTCCTTGCATGGAGTTGTAGCAAAGTCCTGGACGGGGAAACTGGACACCTGGCTTCCCATAATTTGCCCCTAACCACCCAGAATCTGGGAAAGTTACTTATTTTTTCTGGACCATAGTTTCTTTGCCAATGAAATACAGGATTTGTGTTCGACTTCTCTTTAAAGTTCTAGGAGGCTATAAATACCACTTTACCCACAAAAGCAGTCATTTCTTTTTCTTAGCTGTCTTTGTGCACACAGTCACCCTATGGCAGGAGCTCAGCTCACCTTCTCCTGCGCTACCGCTCATCACTAAAAAGCATCATTACCTGAGAATAATCATCTCCTTCCAGCCCTCAGCCTGTATCCTAAGGATAGACACTGCTTTCTCCTTCTGGCCATGTCCTGCCCTTTCTCTCTCCTCTTTAATGAAAAGAAAAGTACACAGTTCAGTTTGTGCCCAGATAAACAGGACAGTGCCTGCAGCTCTAAGTCGAAGAGACCTTTGGGGGATACAGGGCCTTCTCGGAAAGATGAGTGCTCTGTGGTGGACCCAATGAAACCTCTCACATGGGTGGCCCCTAAAATCTGAAGTAGGTCTAGGGAAATGAGTTTGGATCTCAGGGCAGAGCAAAAGGAAACAAAAGGTCCTGGTCTATCTTGCTGGGTAACAAGCATTGAGATTGCTAATATTGCTTTCCTGTCTAGGCTTTGCTGCTGCCTTCTGGGCCCCCATTAAAAACTCCTTATATGACAATTACTACCTTTTGCTTTTTCAAAATGTCACAGAACCTATTTAGCCAATAGATCACCTCCTGCAAGGCTATAGCTTCTCTTTTAAATATTGCATTAATCGTTTATATCTCGGACACAGTGAGTTATTAGCTTGGCAACAGAATGGTTTTTCCTCTTGGCTCTCTTTATTCCTTCTCTTATTGTTACAGAAAAGCCAAACCAATAACTTACAATGGACACTTATGTCATGTCCCCAGGGTCTAAACAATGCTCATTTGTTTCCACCTGTCATTCAATGTGTATACTACACTGTACAGGTATTCACTCCCCTCTCCCCCATTCCCATCAAGGACAAGGCCCACCTCCTTGTGCACATCAGCTGAGAGTCTCAGGATGGTTCACAGCTGAGGAGATGGAATGAAAGGACTTAACAATGATGCATCCAAGACCAGAGCTGGCCTAGCTCTGTCACAGACCAGCTGTGTATCCTGGGGAAATTCCCTTAACCTCTAAATTCTTATCTCAGATCCTGGATTTTTAAATTTATGATGGTCTAACTCCCAGTCCCCCCAGTTGTAGAACAAATGTATAATGTGCCTGGTTGGTGATGGTGTGAACAGGGTGCTATGTTAACTTTCAGAAGCAGTTGCCCATGTCACTGAATCGGACAGGTCATGCCCTGGCACTGTGATCACGGGCATTGATGCTATCACACTGAGTTCCTGTACGAGGGAATGTCTGCCTGCCATCCCTGTGCCTATTTCCTCAGGCATGTGCATGGGTGTGTCATGGCTGCATGGCTGAAAAGGACTAAGCTTGTATGTGGCTTCCAGCCTACCCACCCTGGGAGCTCCTGTGAGGAAAGCACATTGGTGACCATGGATTAATTACCAATTTTGTAAAGGACCTGCCTGGCTGACACCTGCTTTTGGCATCCTGGTGGCTAAATGAGATATTTTATTTATTTTACTAGTATTATTTTGGAGATAAGGAGATCTAGAACTTGACAAAATAACTTGAAATAACTTAGCTAATCAAGGAAAGAGCTAGATTTTGAACCTAAATCTTTCTCATCCCCAATACTTGATTTATATTTTTTCCCCTCATTATATGCCCACTTCTTTGTGGCAAAGTTTACGAGGTCTATTTTCAAGCACCACACAAGTGTAAGACATTATGGATATCAAGGGAAACTCGGGAAGGGCACATTAAGTTATAATTTGTTAGGTTTTCCTGAGTCATTGCTATATTTCCTTCTTCTTTGCTATTAAAGACATTGCCAAATGGCAAAATCAGGGAGCCACAAAATCAAAAAGCCACAGCTGAATGGCCACTGGTGAAGGAATTGGACTGAAATACCTGTGCTGTGTGTTCTGTGGTTAAGAATGCTCTAGTGTGATCAGTGCTGTCAGTGTTGCACTGGATTTGCACATGACCTGTTCTGTGATCGATGCTTTCTCCAGCAGAAAACCACAAGGCTGCATCTTCCCCACACTGAGATACCACCACCAAGTGGCCATTAGCAGAGAGGGGCACCAACCCCGAACAACTTCTGCAGGATCAGGGTCCTCTTTCTCATCACTCTGGCCACACTCGGTCAGGGCAGGATTCATTCCTGCTGTCATGATCTCTGAGCTTCCTTATCTGTTGAGTGTGACCACAGCTGCCTTGTGGGATTAGTTTGACTGTTTACCAAACAGCATGTGCAGAGTGATTCACACAACAAATGATAGTTATTCTAATAGAGATATTACTACTAGAAGTCACATCCAAGGTCTTTATCATTTAACACAGAACTTCCATCAACAGAGCCCAACTCAGTTATAGTCATTTCCCTTTCTATCTGCTAACAATCATCTGCTAACACTTGGGGACTAAAGTAATGAGATAAACACTTTTCTTTAATAAACATTCTTAAATCAGAGGAAGCAATCTTTGAAATTTTTTATCTAAGACTTGCATGTTTGTTTACTACTCTCTTTTAGAATGATGAAAAATTCATTTCCATTATTACTCAAGCAAAGGATGTCTTTGTATTTATCATTTTTGTCTACAGGCTGGCTTTTAGGTCTATACTGAAGAGCATTTGAAGTTCCTGGATTCTATAGGTCCTGAGGCAAGAACCTAACATGTTTTTGTTGTTATCATTATTTTTAATTTCCATTTATTTAACAAAATGCATGCAGGATTCTGAATGAATGTTTTATATAAACCATTCATTTATTTATTGAGCACCTACAACCTGCCAAGGGCTGCAGTAAAATGCATTGTTGAGAAGCCAGGATTTTGAACTCTTGCATAATAACACAGCAGGTTAAATAAACCATGAAACGTGATCTTCCTGCCTGCATATTACTCATCATATACTGAGATTAATAAAACCTGTTTTTCTTTCCAGGACTGTTACAAAGATCAAAAGAAATAACAAACATGAAACCCTGTGAATAAGTAAAAGCATTTCCAAAATATAAGTGTTAAGACTAGTAAAATGTTCAGTTTAGATTTTTGTTTTGTTCATCTGTTTGTTACACTGAACTACCTCTTTTTTTAGCTAGGATTTTATTAGGCTGAATAGCACAGAAACCCCAAACTAAATGGCTTAACTGGAAAACACTTATTTTTGCCAAATAATAAAAATAAATGAGGCCAGACAGTCCAAGGTTCAAACAATGCTGTTAAGAACTCAAGGTCGTTCCATTCTATCCACAACAACCTTAGAGTTTGACTTTCTTCCGGATGATCATACTCTGGCTGCTTCCCCTCCAGGATTTTATCCACATTCTAAGACGACCTCCTCATGAGATTTTTGTCAGGTAATTCAAGAGAAGCAGCTCTCTTCAACTCATTTTTGCCTTCACTTCATTGACTGGAATTGCGTTCCATTGTGAGAGTGTTTCAGACTTCTAGCCTTTAAAAGAATAAGACATGATTGTAAATGGTCACAGCTGTGGAGTTCTTCTTCACATAAAGTAAACTTTAGTAAATATTGTTGGTGTTTACTATGTTTCTCACCTGTGACTTCAAACTCCAAAACAATTAAGAGTCACATGTGGTAAAAAGCTGTAGTGAAATACTGCCCTAAGATGGTAGGAACCAGTTCTGAGTTGGTAGCTTGAAATTGATGAGTCGTTCAAGTTTCCTCTAACTGGTTTCAAACTGGCTCTGGATTCACTTATTACCCAACCTCTGACAACATATTTCTAATTCAAGTTACAAACTGCAGCCTCCCCCACATAAAATGGCCAATTTAATAATAAAAACAAATAAAAAGAATGAGATCCCTTATTATAAGGAGCAGAGGCCATCCTTTGTGGTTGCTATAAAGAAACAACTCCATATAATTATTGTAAACCCAAAGGTTAAAAAGGAAATTAAATAGACATGTACCTAGAAACTGTCACTAAGAATCAAATTTGCTCAGAAATATACAGGGGAACTGGAGAGATTGGAAAAGCATGCGTAACTTTTACCATAGGAGCAAGAGCCAGGGAGGAAGGAAAATAGAATGTAGAAGGCAAGTAGATGAAAATGGAGGAAGGAAGCAGCTTCTCTAAAAAGAATGTCTGAGGGTTCTCCAGAGAAACAACACGTGTGTGTGTGTGTGTGTGTGTGTGTGTGTGTGTATGTTTGCATATTGTCATGCTCCTAGAGAGAGAATTTACACATGCAAATGACACATGCAAATGTAGAAACCAAGAAGTCCCAAATCTACAGGATAGGCCTGTAGAGTAAAGATCCACAGAAGAGTTGATGCTGCAGTTTGAGTCCAAAGGCAGTCTGTTGGCAGAAGTCTCTCCAAGGAGGTCAGGAGTTTTTGACTTTTTTTTTTTTTTTTTTTCCTTAAGGCCTTTAACAGATTGGAAGAGGCCCACCCACATTCTTCTTGAAATTCCCCTGCACAGTGCTGTCTAGTAGTTTTTTAATTCCTCAGCCTATGCTTTGGTTCACACCCTCTTTTCTGTGTCCTCCTCTTTGCATGTCCACTTCAGGCTGCCCAGAGATCCTAGAACTGCATAGGCTATGTTAGGAAGAAGGGGAAGAGAGAGAATGAGGCTGGGGCATAGTGGTGTAGGCCTGTGATCCCAATGACTCTAGAAGCTGAGGCAGGAGGATTGCAAAGTCAAGACCAGCCTCAGCAACTTAGCAAGACCTTATCTTGAAATGAAAAAGAAAAAAGAGAGAAAAGGGGAGCTGTTGATATAGCTCAGTGGTAAAGCTTCTCTGGGTTCAATGCTCAGTACTAATCCAAAAAAGAAGCAATAAGTGGGCGCAGGGAATAAATGAAAATAGATACACAGGGCTGGTGATATGGCTCAGTTGATAAAGTGCATGCCTCACATACACAAGGTCCTGGGTTCAATCCCAGCACCGGAAAAAAAAAAAAAAAAAAAGTAGATACACAGACAAACCCAGCTATCCTAGACTGCCTGAGGACTCTGGCCATTTTCTGGGTCCACTTGCAGTCCACATGTATGATAACAACACAACATCTTTCTTTTCATTAAGGAGACTTCAGTAAATCTCTATTTCTTGAAATCAAAAGGTTCCTATTAAAATAATCCCAAAATGAACTACTGAAAAATTGTGATGCTGAAGCAGGTGGATTAAATGACAAGCTCATGATAATCTTTTTGTCTTTATTCTTTTTTCTTTATTTGTGATATGTGATGTGAACCCTTGGGACAATTTAATTGGGGGGAAGAAAATTAGTAGGGAGTGCTTTTTTGACTATAGGATCAAGCTGTGTTTTCCAATCTAATACTACAAATTTTTTAGTCCCCCCCTCTAATTAAGATAATGATAGTTTGCCAAGTGGAAAAGAAAAGTACATCTAAATATTTGCCTTCCCTTTTTGATATTAACGTGTACAATATGTGATAAAGACAGAGCTATACATACATCAGAAAGGATACATACCAAAATATCAACTCTGGTTGTCTGTGAATGGTGAATTTTTGATATTTTTCCTCTCTATACTTTTAATATTTGTATAATAAAATGAATTATCTTAAAAAACATTTTAATATGTGATTGTGAATACTGATGCCACTGATATCACCCCATGTTTCTTCCAAGGGCAGGTTCCTGGGAATGCTTCAAATTACTGAGACAAGATCAAATGTTTCCCACTCTCCCTCCTCAATCAGAGTGACTGGTCCAAAACACAAGGTAAGGGTCAGCCCTGCAGTTGGACTTTGGGAAGATGTCCATAGTCTTACCTGAGCCCTGGCTAAGCCATTTCAGGAGCTCCATGGTAAAACTCCTGGTTGTTCTTTTCACAAGTGCCCTGCTGTGCTCTTAAAATTTAGGTGGAAATGCCACAGACTGAAAAGTTGTTTTAATGATAAAAAAAATTGTAGCAGTGTTTGTTTGTTTTGTAATATCTTGAATTAAAATTATCTAATAAACTTATTAATGTTTTATAAGATGATTATTCAATTTTAGTTTATTGTTATAGCCTATTTATTAATTGCTTTGAAGTGGATTCTATTTGTAATCTGCAGCAAATAGGATTTTAATAATCAAGAAATTGTTATTTTTATGCCATGTTAATCATTAAATTGAGCCAGGAAATAACAGAGTTATTGCTGGTGAAAATATTCAATCTTCAGCAGGAGACTGGATAAAACTATCTGATCGTTTGATCAAACCTATGTGTTAATCCACTGTGAAAAAATAATAAATAATTTAATCATCTATCTTTTATAAATTCAGTTAAATGCTCTTTTGGTTCTGCAGCCACAAACCTTCTGCCACTATTGCATTCTCAGTGCTCTTTCTATTCCACATTGATGCCACTGAAGGGTAGATTACAGCCACCTCACAAAGGGTAATAGCATGAGTTCCATATTATAACTACCATGCCTACAGTCCAGATTCCATCCGGATAGTCAACATTGGCTCAGTGGCATAAAGCAGCAGGTTCCCTGGACTTGTGTGCATCTCTTGTGCAGACCACAGTGTTCCTCTGACCCCAGGGAGCTCTCCCTATGTGCAGTTATCTCACTGTTGCACATGTTGACGTCCTCTCGAAATGACATCCACTTGAAGGTCAAGGACAACCTCTAATTCACTATGAAGTAATAAGACAAAATATATTGTTTAGGGACAAAGTGCTTCTACCCAGCAGGAAAAGATGCCACCACATTATTCAGTGAAAAAGAATTTCCATGTGCCCTCTTCTCCTCCCAGAGACTTTATGGGGAGAGAAAAGACTGAAATTGAAAGGCCTCTTCCATTTCTTCTGTGCAGCCGCACATTGGAAACTAGAATGTACATTCCATTGTTTAACAGAATGCCTTAAGGGTGTCCCTCCACATGGTACATATTCAAAGGTATTCTCTGAGAAGAGGAGTCAAGAATAATTTGCTCTGCATGTTATGGTTAAGAAAATTGAGTTTCATTGGGCTTATGGGTGGGGTTCCAACTAAATTGAAAGTCCAAATAATGGCTCTCAAACTACATGTGGGAAAGGACCAGATTTTGTTGTGTGGGTTTTTGTTTTGTCTTGGGGGAGGGTGTGGTTTAATTTCCAGTCAACACTGGCTGTTTGTCAGGGCTTCCTCTTAATTTCTGTACTTCATTCATGGTGGACCAATAGCAGACCACACTCTGAGGAATGTTGGTCCTTAGGTGGGAAAATTGAAGAACTAAAGAACGAGAAGGCCTAATATCCAAGATTAAGTTATCACTGATCTAGCTGAAGTGGAGGGAGTCGCCGGCTCCAGCGGGGAGTTTAGGCCTTTCACCACCATTTTACAGCTTCCCTGGCAGAGAGCGACCATCATCGGCTGCCTGAGTCCTCAGAGTTGAGCTCCAGTCTTCCGGCGGCGCCATAGCACTGTGGTTCCTGGAGAGATCTGGCCCAGAGCAGAGGGAGTCGCCAGCGCCAGTGGGAGGTTAGGCACTTCAGCGCTATTTTACAGCTTCCCTGGCAGAGAGTGACCACCTGCCACCGACTGAGCCCCCAGCAAGGAGCTCAGGCCTGCCTGGGCTCTCAAGCCCAGTGTCTCCATCACTGAGCACAGTTCTGTGCCCCCATCCCAACTTGGTCTAGTGCCCAGGTCCACACCCTAGCCCAGGGTCTAGCACCTTGCTGTATCTGAATGTCTATCAACACCAGGCTGCCTCTGCCCAGAAGCATTGATCATTCCCAACCTGGAGGTAGTGGGATAGCAGCTTTCTTGGGTCACCGCTCTCAAACATCAGGTGAGTTACTGGAAATCTGCAGGGACACTTTAAGTCTTTACAGGGAAATTGCAATCCCTCTAATTTGCACTACTAGAGGGGAAGATACATGAGCAACAAGAGAAAACACGGGAAGAAAGTGACCCAAACAAACCTAGATGATATATCAAGAGAACTCAAAGACAACATGGTAGAAGGAATGACAGAAAGGGAGTTCAGAATGTTCATAATTAAATGATCCAACAAGAGAATGATGTGACGAGAGAGCAGATTCAGGCTATGAATAATCAGCTAATAGAGCAATTGCAGGAAGCAAAAAATCATTTCAATAAAGAGATAGAAGTTCTGAGAAAAAAACAGAAATCCTTGAAGGAAACAAGGAAATGAAGGAAATAATCAACCAAGGTAAAAACTCAATAGAAAGCATAATTAACAGAATAGATCACTTGGAAGACAGAACCTCAGACAATGAAGACAAAATATTTTATCTTGAAAACAAAGTCAAAGAAACAGAGAAGATGGTTAGGAATCATTAACGAAAACTCCAAGAAATATGGGACATTATGAAAAGACCAAATTTAAGAGTTATTGGGATTGAGGAAGGCACAGAGATACAAACCAAGGGTATGAATAATCTGTTCAATGAAATAATATCAGAAAATTTCCCAAATATGATGAATGAGATGGAAAATCAATTACGAGAGGCTTACAGGACACCAAATGCACAGAATTACAACAGATCCACACCAAGGCACATTATAATGAAAATACCTAACATACAAAACAAAGATAGAATTTTAAAGGCTGCAAGAGCAGAGCATCAGATTACCTACAGGGGGAAACCAATACGGATATCAGAAGATTTCTCAGCCCAGACCCTAAAAGTAAGAAGGGCCTGGAACAACATATTTCAAGCTCTGAAAGAAAACGGATGCCAACCAAGAATCTTATACCCAGAAAAACTTACCTTCAGACTTGATGATGAAATAAAATCCTTCCATGACAAACAAAAGCTTAAAGAATTCACAAAGAGAAAGCCTGCCCTACAGAACATTCTCAACAAAATATTCGAAGAGGAAGAAATGAAAAACAACAATCTCAGTCAACATGGGGAGGAATTTCCCTAAAGAAAGAGTCAATAAAGGAGAAACAAAGTTAAGCTAAAAACCCCAAAAAAGCTAAAATGACAGGAAATACAAGTCATATCTCAAAAATAACCCTGAATGTAAATGGCCTAAACTCATCAATAAAAAGACATAGACTGGCAGATTGGATTAAAAAGAAAGACCCAACAAGATGCTGCCTTCAAGAGACTCATCTCATGGAAAAACATGACCACAGACTAAAGGTGAAAGGTTGGGAAAAAACATACCATGCACATGGACTGAGTAAAAAAGCAGGGGTTTCCATCCTCATTTCAGATAAAGCAGACTTCAAGCCAAAGTTAGTCAGAAGGGATAAAGAAGGACATTTCATACTACTTAAAGGAACTATAAATCAGCAAGACATAACAATCATAAATATTTATGCACCAAACAATGGTGCATCCATGTACATCAATCAGATCCTTTTCAATTGTAGGAATCAAATAGACCAAAACACAATAATACTGGGGGACTTTAACACTCCTCTCTCACCGTTGGACAGATCTTCCAAGCAAAAATTGAACAAAGAAACCATAGGACTCAATGACACAATTGCTAATTTGGACTTAAAGGACATATATAGAATATTCCATCCATCAAAAAGCGAATATACTTTCTTCTCAGCAGCTCATGGTTCCTTCTCTAAAATAGACTATATGTTATGCCACAAAGCTACACTTAGCAAGTAGAAAAACATAGAGATACTACCTTGTATACTATCAGATCATAATGGAATGAAATTAGACATCAACGAGAAAGTTAGAAACAGAAACTAATCCAAGACCTGGAGATTAAATAATATGCTATTGAATGATACATGGATAACAGAAGACATTAGGGGGGAAAATAAAAGATTCATAGAGGTTAATGAAAACAAAGGTACAACATATCAAAATCTCTGGAATACTATGAAAGCAGTGCTAAGAGGAAAATCCATTGCATGGAGTGCATTTAATAAAAGAATGAAAAGTCAACAAATCAATGACCTCACATTACAGCTCAAAGCCCTAGAAAAAGAAGAACAGATCATCACCAAAAGTAGTAGAAGACAGGAAATAATCAAAATCAGAGCTGAAATCAATGAAATTGAAACAAAAGAAACAATTCAAAAATTGACAAAACAAAAAGTTGGTTCTTTGAAAAAATAAACAAAATTGATAAACCCTTAGCCACGCTAATGAAGAGAAGGAGAGGGAAACTCCAAATTACTAAAATTCATGATGGAAATGGAAATATTACAACAGACACAATTGAAATACAAAACATAATAAGAAGTTACATTGAAAATTTATACTCCAACAAAATAGAAAACCTGGAAGACATCAACAGGTTCCTAGAGGTATATGAGCCACCCAAACTGAATCTGGAGGACATACACAACTTAAATAGATCAATTTCAAGCAATGAAATCGAAGAAGTCATCAAAAGCCTACCAACAAAGAAAAGTCCAGGACCGGGTGGATTCACAGCCGAGTTGTACAAAGACCTTCAAAGAAGAGATCATTCCAATACTCCTCAAAGTATTTCATGAAATAGAGGAGGAGGGAACCCTTCCAAACTCATTCTATGAAGCTAATATCACCCTGATACCAAAACCAGAGAAGGACACATCAAGGAAAGAAAATTTCAGACCAATATCCCTAATGAATATAGATGCAAAAATTCTTAACAAAATTTTAGCAAATCGCCTACAAAAGCATATTAAAAAGATAGTGCACCATGATCAAGTGGGTTTCATCCCGGGGATGCAAGGTTGGTTCAACATCCGGAAATCAATAAACGTAATTCACCACATCAACAGACTTAAAGTCAAGAACCACATGATTATTTCAATAGATGCAGAGAAAGCATTTGATAAAATACAGCACCCCTTCATGCTCAAAACGCTAGAAAAAATTGGGACAGTGGGGACATTCCTTAACATTGTAAAGGCTATCTATGCTAAGCCCACAGCTAACATCATTCTAAATGGAGAAAAATTGAAAGCATTCCCCCTGAGAACTGGAACAAGGCAGGGATGCCCTCTTTTGCCACTACTATTCAACATTGTTCTTGAAACTCTAGCCAGAGCAATTAGACAGACCAAAGAAATTAGAGGAATACGAATAGGAAAAGAAGAGCTCAAACTCTCCCTATTTGCTGATGACATGATTCTCTATTTAGAAGACCCTAAGAACTCCACCAGAAAACTTTTGGAACTCATAAATGAATTCAGTAAAGTAGCAGGATATAAAATTAATGCTCATAAATCTAATGCATTTTTATTCATAAGTGATGCATCCTCTGAGAAAGAAATTAGGAAAACTACCCCATTCGCAATAACCTCAAAAAATAAAATAAAATACTTGGGAATCGATCTAACAAAAGAAGTGAAAGAGCGCTACAATGAGAATTACAGAACTCTAAAGAAAGAAGTTAAAGAGAATCTGAGAAGATGGAAGGATCTCCCATGTTCTTGGATAGGCAGAATTAATATTGTCAAAATGGCCATACTTCCAAAAGTGCTATAAATTCAATGCAATTCCAATTAAAATCCCAATGACGGACCTCAAGGAAATAGAGCAAGCAATCATGAAATTCATTTGGAGGAATAAGAGACCCAGAATAGCTAAGGCAATACTTAGCAGGAAGAGTGAAGCAGGTGGTATCACAATACCAGACCTTCAACTATACTACAGAGCAATAGTAACAAAAACAGCATGGTATTGGCACCAAAATAGACAGGTAGATCAATGGTACAGAATAGAGGACACAGAGACAATCCCACAGAAATACAGGTATCTCATACTTGACAAAGGAGCTAAAAACATACAATGGAGAAAAGATAGCCTCTTCAACAAATGGTGCTGGGAAAACTGGAAATCCATATGCAGCAAAATGAAACTAAACGCTTATCTCTCACCCTGTACAAAACTCAACTCAAAATGGATCAAGGACCTAGAAATGAGACCAGAGACCCTGCACCTAATAGAAGAGAAAATAGGTCCAAATCTTCATCACATTGGCCTAGAACCAGATTTCCTTAATATGACTCTCAAAGCACAAGAAATAAAAGCACGAATCAATGATTGGGATAGAGTCAAACTAAAAAGCTTTTTCTCAGCAAAGGAAACATTCAGCAATGTGAAGAGAGCCCTCAGAGTGGGAGAAAATCTTTGCCACACACACTTCAGATAGGGCACTAATCTCCAGAATCTACAAAGTGTTCAAAAATCTTTACACCAAGAATACTAATAACCCAATCAATAAATGGGCCAAGGAAATGAACAGACACTTTACAGAGGAAGATCTACAAGCAATCAACAGATTTATGAAAAAATGTTCAACATCCCTCGTTATAAGAGAAATGCAAATCAAAACCACCTTAAGATTTCATCTTACCCCAATTACAATGTCTTTTATTAAGAATACAGGCAACAACAGGTGTTGGCGAGGATGTGGGGAAAAGGGTGCACTCATACATTGCTGGTGGGAGTTCAAGTTGGTGCAGCCACTCTGGAAAGCAGTGTGGAAGTTCCTTAGAAAATGTAGAATGGATCCACCATTTGACCCAGCTACTCCTTGGCCTATACCCAAAGGACTTAAAATCAGATTACTACAGTGATGCAGCCACATCAATGTTCATAGGTGCTCAATTCACAATAGCTAGATTGTGGAACCAACCTAGATGTCCTTCAATAGATGAATGGATAAAGAAATTGTGGTATATATACACAATGCAATATTATTTGGCCATAAAGAAGAATAAAATTATGGCATTTGTAGGTAAATGGATGATGTTGGAGAATATTATGCTAAGTGAGATTAGCCAATCCCAAAATCCAAAGGCTGAATGGTCTCTCTGATAAGTGAATGATGATGCATAATGTGGGGTGGAATGATGGCAAGAATGGAGAAAGGATAGAGAGCATGGAGGGAAGGGAGGGGTGGGGTTGGGGTTGGGGGGTAAGAATAATAATAGTGTGTGTGACAGACATCCTTGCCCTGTGTACATGTATGACTGCACAGGTGGGGTGACTCTACTTTGTGTACAACCAGAAAAACAATTAGTGTACTCCATTTGTGTTCAATGAATCAAAAAATTAAATAAAAAGAAAAAAATAAATAAATAAATAAAAATTTTTAAAAAGTTATCACTGATCTACATGAACCCACATTTCATCATCTTTTAAAATTGTGGTTGATCCTAAATGTTTTGGGGGAATAGACTTTGTACTGGTTGTTGCTGAATGGGAGTTAACAAAAAGGAAAGGAGAGAATTCTGTTTTAGTCAGTGTGAAACAGAGACAAGAGAGGGGAGTATATGGTGCTACAGAGAAGCTCCAAGCTCAGTAAGTCCAAGAGCTTGAAGCCAGAGTGAAATAGGATATAATCTCCATCCATTGCTAACTCCACAAAAGGACACAGATTATGCAAAGCCAAGTTTATTGCTTATTTCAATAAGGGAGATCTCTACCTTGACAGAGTCTTAATAGCATCTTGAAAAAGAGAGTACAAAGGAAAGATATTTCTAGGAGTCGCATTAAAGTGGGTCTTTCTTCGTGGGAGCCTAATTAAAAGTGGGTACAAATTGTGGTAATAGTTTAGAATCAGTAGGCAGAGTGAGGCAAGGGTTTTGAAGGAAACCTTAAGAGTAAATAGTCCTTTGATGAACCCAGTTGAATAATCTAGTGTTTTGAGAAAAAAGCTGTTCACTCTCTGGCAGGCTACTTAGGTTGTCTGTTGAAGTAAATAAATTTCAGAAAGTTCATGAGACAAACATCCTCTTGGGTAAGAATTTCTGAAAAATAAAGTCAGGTTAAGGCAGAGGTTTGAATAGCAAATGTATGATATAAAACAGGAAGGCATAGGTTCCAGTTCTGAGGTACCAGCACATAGAAACCTTTTTAGAAAACATTAGATTTCTCAGAGATGGTGGAATCAAAATCTGATCTCATGCGATGTCTGAGTTTTTTGTTAACCCTGGCATTCGGTAGTGTCAGACATATAGTAGGGACCAATAAAGACTTATGAGAAAGGAATGATAAGTAAATAAATAAATGAGTGGGTAAGAATACCACCCTAATACTATCTACTCCAAATCCCAAAATCTGTAGAATTTTAATGTTCATTATCATAATGACTTCTTATTTCATAATCTAATTCATAAAGAAAAGGCAACCATGCTAAGCCTCAAACATGAGTGTCTGAGCATGTTTGAAGACCCGAGACCCAGTGGAGTTTCACATAACTCTTTCTGAACTGGTTGGAAATCAGGTCTCCCAGCAACAGCACTATGGAGCCCCAAGGTGACCCAGCCATCTCAGAGTGCTGTCTCTGCCTTGTGAGGCAACTAGAGCCCTGAACTCTGATTCCTGTCTGATATATTTGATGTGAGTTCTCTTTATGTACCTTTTTAATTTCTGCTTAAAGAGATCCAGTGACCTTTTAGCTGACAGATAGGACTTTCCCTTGCCAGGCGACCAATAATTTCAGCTTTGTTTCAGACCTTGATTTGGTAGTCTTTATTTCTTAGTGCTTAACAATTTTTAATAGAATCAAAATTCAGAGATACAATGGATAAGTAGATTATTAATAAATTCTAACTACATTGTCAATGAGATTTCAAAATTATGTGATTTTCCAAAACTGTAGATCAACACTATATGAAATTAAATTTTATAATAGTACGATTTTAAAGTGCATTTTAAAGATAATGGCATGTATGTTGTGGTTGAATGGTTATGTATTTCAAACAAATATTAAACAATTCTGTGGACAATGCCATCACCTATTTGATCCTGGAACTACCCCCCAGAATATCTAGGACACTTGGTGATGAGTTCAGAAGTATCTCTACTCATGGTGCTCAGATTATGTACTTTGCTTTCTGATATTGCTTGAAATTCTATTAGAGACGCTTTTGGAAAAATCACCTTTGTGTGTGTGTGTGTGTGTGTGTGTGTGTGTGTGTGTGTGGTGCTGAGGATCAAACCCAGGGCCTCTCCCATACTAGACAATCACTCAACCACTGAGCTAAACCCACCCGCCTGAAGTAAGAGCATTTTAAAATTTTTTGTAGAGTATGGGAAATTGCTCATTTTGATATGAATTTGGTCAAATAAGGGTAGATGATTTGGACACAGAATAGATACTGTAATAGATACTAGATCTGCTACCTCACATGGCTGCTTAGGACAGAAAGCAAGTGCTGTAAGCCAGTAAACCATGAGAGGTTTTATTGACCAAAGAGGGGTGGGAGGAGCCGTTTTGCACACATCAGGAACATTCCCCACAACCCAAATTACAAGAGGTCTGATCTCAGTCAGTTTGTGAGTGAGGACCTGGCTGCAGAGTTTTTAGGACACCTCTGTCACTGAAATACTATGCTCTCCAAGCAGAAGGGGAGAGAAATCTCAGCTCTGTGTTTTTAGAATATTTTAGTTTTGTTTGCTTCTCCAGCTGAGTTTAGGCTTCCAGCCTGATAGTCTGCATTTAAAATGTTCTGTTGGAGTATTCAGCTCATTTATTTTTAATTAAAATTTTATTAAGATTATAAAACTGGTGTGAAGATTAAAAGCAGATAGTGCAAATTACATATGTGATGTGGTGACATTAAATATTCACCCACCCAGCTAATTTGGGTGACTTCAGAGTGAACAGCAAAACATAACCATAGCTTCCAAATTTGCTCTCCCCATTCTCCCATCAATTGTCCCTGAGCACCTCTCTCAAGAGCAAACATTTCTTTCTGACCCGCTAGCTTGCTTCTAATTGAGCCCTGTAAATAAATGATACCTTATCAGTTCATTTGCTTAGAAAAATAAGGATGGGAAGAAGACAGTTGCCTGCTACAGTCTCAATCACACAATTAACAGAGCCCATGTAACAAACATGACAGACACCTGGGAATGATGAGTGATCTCCGTGCACGTTTTAGGCTGTCTCCAACAGTTCTAGGACCTACACAAAAGGGCAATAGGGATGCAGGCCTGATTTCTATCCTGGTAGGTAGACAATGGACACTGGACATACTGAGGAGAATAGGAGAACCAAGAACCTATAGTTTAATAGAGGAAGATGTTACAGGTATCACTTCTAAATTCATGATATATTTCACATTTATATACTCCATTCAGACTGAGAGCAATGGTTAACAGAGCACAGGTTTAGAAAGGCTAAATGACCATCCAAGGCCTCTCTAGACTTGTAGGCAATAGAGTGAGTGTTGGAACCATCTCCAAATCCTACAGTCTTTCCGCTACATCAGCAGAGATTGTAGATTCTAGGCAATTATGCATATATGGGTATGGTGTCTGTGTGTTTGTGTGCATGTGTGTGTGTTAGGGAGACAGAGACAGAGAGACAGAGACACAGAGGGACAGAAAAATAGGTCAGCAGGTCAGGAAACTTTTGCACAGGATACAGAAACCCCTTTACCTTCTTACCCTTGTTTCAGGTATCATGATTGTATTAGTTGATATCTCAGCTATGTATTTTTTTAAATTGCAGCATTTTACCCACCTTGAAACGATGTATTTGTTAATCCAATTATTAATAACTATGTCTGATTATATTTAAAGCATTCTTAAAATCAAAGTTAAGTTTTGTCTAGAGATTTCTACTAAGGCAAATAAACCCAGAAGGAAGCTATACATTTTGTTTTCCTGGATATCATTCAGGTAAAAAGCAGACAGTCTGAAAAATGACAAATATTTCAAAAATAAAGTTGATTATAAATGCAAGAATCTACAATGGTTCGGAAAAACAATTGAAGCACTGAAAAGAACTCATTAAAGTATTTCTTCACAAAAGAATAAAAAAAGAGTAAATTAGCCCCTGCATTTCTCAGCTAGCAGGAGTAATCTTAGATGATGGAATGTTTCCACTCACTTAAGAATCAATGTTTCAGTAATTTTAAAGCAAGAGGTAAATATATCTCCCTAAGTCCTAGACTCAGCTTCTGAGCATAGAATGTGAGATCTGTGTCCCCTGAGATACACTGGAGTCCCTACTGGAGTAGTCAGAGGTGTCATTAGTAAATGATCTTGCTATGCAACCCCAAGTCTGATTTTCTGGCCCCACTCCTGAGTTTTTCTGGGCTCCCTAAAGTTCCTTGCTACAGTCCTTTTCTGTTTAAAATACCTAGACTAACTTTATTCTTTGAACACCCTTACACAGAGATACACACAAAGTGCATCTTCTACACAATAGCCAGAGTGAGATTTCTAATGCAAACATCAATATATGTCATTCCCTTAATCAAAACCCTCCAAGGAACTTCCAACTGCCTCCATTCTATAAACCAAGCTCCTTGCTGGGACTCTGGGCCCAGGCTCTGACTGCAGAGACCCCTCATGGGCCCACGTCCATGTTCTAGCCTGCTTCATCTCTCTCCCTTCCCCCTTCCAAGCCTCCTCTCCAGCCTACTGACCTCTTTGTATCCCTGGGACACAACAAGCTCCTTCCCATCTCAGGTCTTTGCACTTGCTCTTTCTTCTACTTCAAACACTGTTGTGACACTACTTCACATTGCTGTCTCCGTCTCACCTTGAGATCTTGATGAAATGATCACCGCCCCACAGAGGGTTTCCTTGAGCATCCCAACCCTCCCTATTACACTGTCTCATTTCATTTCTACTTACTTACTTCTTACATGTTTAGGAAAGTATTGTATTTACTTATTTGCTCAACTGAATATTATGTGTTTCTTCATACAAGGCAGTGAACAACTTGAAGGTATAAAATCTATCTTATTCACAGCAATTAAAACAGTACCAAGATTATACAAGATATTCAATAAATATTCACTAAATAATTGACTTTCAAAATATCCTTGAATGAATTTTAACAAGTTGTAACTTTAATTCTATTATTTTCTTAATGAATTCTTATTTGAGACAACTTGGAACATATAAAAGATTATAAAGGAGAGAAAAGTCACCTTTATTCCCACATCGAGGGAGAAGTACTATTAACATTCTAATCTATTTCTTTCATGCTTTTTTTTCTATAAAACATAGGGAGTCCATTACGCATGATTAGGATTATGTTCCATACTGTGCTGTTTCTGCTGCAAATTACTGCAAACTTAGAGGCTTAAAAAAACAGACACTTTCACCCTATGAATGGAGAAAATATTTGCAAACCATGTATTTTATAAGGAGTTAATATCTAAAACATATAAGGAACCACTATAACTCAATAGCAAAAACAATCATAATAATAACCCGCTTAAAGATGGGCAAATGTTTGTATGAATTTTCTCCAAAAATGACATACCAGTGAAAAGGAATTCCACATCACTAATTATCAGGGAAATGAGAATCAAAGCCACTTCCAGGTACCACTTCACACTTGCTATAATACCATTACCAAAAAAGAAAAGAAAAAAACAAAAAAATAAGTGTTGATGAAGACATTGAAAAATTGGAACTCTTGTGGGGATGTTCAGTCACTACCACTATGCAAAACAGTATAGAAGTTTCTCAAAAAATTAAAAATGGATACAATGTCATCTCACTTCTAGGAATTTATCCAAGATAAATTAAGTCAGGATCTCAAAGATATATTTGCACTTCCTTCCTTTTCAAAGCATGACCCACAATATCCAATAGGTGGAAACAATGTAAATGTTGATGGCGAATGAATAAAGAAAACATGGCACATACCCACTATGGAATATTACTCTGCTTTAAACAAGGAAATCCTGCTATATGCAGCAACATGAATAACCCAAAGGACATGTTAGGTAAAATAATTCAGTCACATTAGGATAAATACTGCATTATTCCATTTATAAGAGCTGTCTCAAATAATCAAGCTCATAGAAGTTTGAGATGTAGAATGATGGGAGAAGGGGGAATAAGCTGCTGTTCAATAAACACAGCAAACCAATTATGCAAGTTGAAAACATGATAAAGATTGCCTGCACAACTTTTTACATATAGTTAGCAATACTTTACCATACTCTTAAAACATTATAAAAAGGATAGCTTTACTGTTAAATGGTACTTTTTGACCACCATTTTATTACTTCACAGTTAAAGAGACCAGAATCTAAAGTCAAGTTGTCACGAGAACCATGCTTTCTCCAGACTCCAGGGAAAAGTTCTTCCCAACTTCTGGTGCATGCTGACAATCCTTGATGCTCTTTGAGTGGTAGACACATCACTCCAATTTTTACCTCTTTTGTCACATGACTTTCCTTGTGTGTCTTCGTGTCTGTATGTTCATATGACCTCCTGTAAAGTCATTAGTCACTTGATTTAGGCTTCCCTCTAATCTAGTAGGACCTCCTCTTAATTAATTACTTTTGCAAAGACCCTATTTCTAAATAAAGCCCCATTGTTGGAGATCCCAGTCTCATCTCACTTCTTTTCATACTTTACCCTAAGACCCAAGACTGTACTTGTACTTCGGCTCTGCAATGTCCCTGACCCACCCTGGGTGAGGAACTTCTATTCTGGTTCCAAGGATAGGCAGGTTCTTTGCCATCAGGTTATCCTGCTGCAGATTACTCCTTCATCAACACTTAAGATTTCTCTGAATTTAGCCCTATGAAATTGGTCTCTAGCCCTAAAAGCACTTCTTTTTATTAGTTTTATTTATTTGAAGCATATGCACCAGTTTTAGAGACTCTAAAACTGGATCCATCCTTCAAATGAAGTTTTCCTTCTTCACATGTTGGTTGAGGACAACAATCAGACCTGGCTTCCTGTGGGACCTCCTACTGTGGGTCTTCTCTAACTAGCTTATCAAGGCCCAGCATAAATTGTTTTTTGAAGGTTTATAAAGTGTTGAACACTCCCCACAAGTCCTAGGATTCTACCTCATTAGAAGAACAGAAAGAGCTAGAATATGCTGAGCCAAAAGAATACTAAGGCAGCATCCTCTGCTAAATTCTGTTGTTCTAATTAACCTTCTCCCAGGAAAGTATCATGCAAACAATATTAAAATACACTTGAAAATGCAGCAATAGCAAAATATTTTTCTCAGAGGCATTAAAGATTTTTGGTCAGAGCTTTGCTGCAGAAAGCTAGTTTTTATAGTAGCAAGCACAGGGAATAAGGGATGGGTGAGAGGTTAAAAAGACTGGTCTCTGAGTCATTTTGAGATTAGAAGAAATTGCATGAGCTAGGGGAGGATTAGAGAGGAAAATACAGTCATGAGACCTTCATTCAGTTTATCTGCTTTACTGCTATGACTTGGTCAACTTTCCCACTTCAAGGAAATGTCATTGAGTTGCTTGAGAGGTGTATAAACTACCACAAAAATAATAACTGTCTGGAAAAGATGGAGCAGAGTGCCAATGGGGAGAGGTGACAACAGAGTTTGATGTTGATGTTTTAACTAAACAACAGGTGAAACATAAAATATCTAGGTGGCCTATGGCAGTACAATGCCATTAGAACCAGCAAACTTTTCAAATGCTACCTATCCCCATGGGATGAAGACAGAATGGAGAAGGTAGGATGGCTGCTTTGAATTATGAATATCAAATTTTTAATAAAACAGAGGGCTATCTATGTTCCAAATAAAACTGTCTTACACAAGATACCAGTGTTCTTATTAAAACTATGTTAAGAAGAGTCATCAAAGAAACCATAGAAGTAGTCAGGAATTAGTTTGATGATTAGAGTTTTAAAACAGATTTGAACTTTGACCCCACCATTTCCATGTTGAAAACTGCACAATTAGATGCCCTTTTTAAAAAGGGATATTTAAGTCTCTTTCTAAGAGAAGGAAGTAGAGAACAAATACCTTTGTACTTCCTCAGGCACAACGAAAATGACATGATCCCTTTTATTATTACTGTCTGCCCATGGAAAAATTCAAAAACCAGAAATATGACTCAATTTAAGAACCTTTGACCTTATTTCATGTGGTGCTGTGCTGTTTGTCATTAAGACACTTCTGATTAAAGGTTTATTGACTCAATAGATACTCTCTATTATATATTACTGTTTTAAAAGAGCAAAGCCAACTCATTAGTTAGAAACCAGCAAAGCATGCAAGTGCTTTGTTCAACTGACAATAAGAGAGAGAACCAGTGGAAATTTACTGCTGGAAAACATTATCACCAAAAGATATTCACTGAGCTGACAATTTTTGACATTTCCCATGTTCCTTCTAAAAATATTTGTGTTAGAATCAGATCTTTCAACATACCAAATACCATCTCACTGATTTCTGGGTGATTTTTCAAACTCTCCAAACTGAAGCACAAGTAAAATGGGCAAAGTTTCTCTGAATCTGTACCCCACATCCAAGGATCCCGCTCTTTTCACCCCTAGCTCTATCAGCAGCACCATTTAAATAATAAACCTTAAGTAACCCACATTTTAAAGCCATGGACAAAACAAAACAAAAGCAAACAATCGAGGATGTGACCAATATCAGTAACAGTGCCAACAAAAATGGGCTTTCTCTCTTCTCTAACTGGAGGGCCATGGCTGGGTCCCATCTTTCCAAGGCAGGGAAGGAAGCTCACATCCCTACTCCCGTCACTGTTCCCTTGGAGCCATGCTCGTCTCTTGATGCAGTGATTTTGCTGTCTGTCATTGAACATTCTCAGTAATGATGCCCTGGAGTTGCTGCTGCTTCTGCAACATCTACCCTAGACTTTACCTCAAGACATATTATTGCTGCTGCGGGGTCTCGGCTTGCCATTCCATTATCCTTCCTCCCATCACAACTTCCACTTCCCTCACTGAGTGGGTAAAACTTTCCATGCTCCAGAGAGGATGCCTCATTGCAGAATATAGATCTATCTTTTATGATGTGCTAACAGCTAACAAGAAATGTTCACATCCTTCTGTTAAAATGATTCCCATCATCTTGTCTAACCTACTGCATCATTCTTCTACCAATCTAATCTCTTTGCTATCTCCAGGAGGTCCTACATTCCCTCCAGGCCTTGCCCACACCTTGCCATCCATTCTCAAAGCTCATTCCTCAGCCACCACAAGTTCCACATCTCCTCTGTCCTTTAGAGAATCCAATGCAAGCTAGAGACTGCACTTCAAACATACAGATCTATTTCTTTGGCAGTTCTCTCCTGTGTCAGTTATGTTTGTTTTGTCCCTTTAGTGAAACTATGAGCTCCTTCAAGGGAAAGAGTCACATTCTGAATGAACCTGGAGTTGATATTCTGTGAGAATGGTGTACACCTACAACGATGTCCCCCAGTGGACATTGATGTCTCTGTCCCACTGGCCATGAAATCAAATACAACATTTGTTTATATGGGCAAAGTAAAGGCTCAGACCTTATTTCTATACCATTCCTCCATGAAAAGAAGCCAGAGAACCTTAGGGAAAGAGCTGATTCTAGAGTTTGGAAAAGGAAAGGACAAGACAAGTCTGGAACATCTTTTTGAAGAAGCACTCAAAGAATAACAAGTAGAGGATCCAGTTTGAGTGACTCCCTCCAGCCAAATCTGATCATTGAGCGTTAAACTGAGTATTGAATTAATAAATTCTAAATCATTAAGTAAAAATACAGATCCAAGAGCCTATATCAATAAATAGCCAATCTATCTTTACCTATCCCTATTCTCATATGTTTTCTGCTGGATGCTTTATCATTTGAGAATTTATATTTAGAGCTGCAATCCATTTCAAATTTATTTTGTATAATATGAAGTAGAGATTGAAGAGTTATGGGAAATAATATCCCTGCAACATAGCCTCCAAAGAAAAATGGAGAGAGGTGCAGGTCTGGAGAAGTGAGGCGAAACTAGCCAAGGAACAATGGGCCCTGGGGAAAAAGGGGCAGTTACTGAATGCTGGGCCCTAAACTATGGCCTTCCCCCATGATCATTTAGTCCTGAACAGAAGCACAGCAAATACCAATGGGCAAGATTTGAGTACTCATCCCTGGGATCTGGACTCTTATCTCCCCAGACAACACTTAATTCCAACCTTTTTACAACTGCCTTCCTAAATTAAAGTTTTAATTTGTTCAACTAGCCCCTGACTGTCAAGACTACAGATACACAGCTCCCAATGATTACATCATTGTACCCTATAAAACCAAAATCTCCTCTGTAACTGAGGGCCATTTTCCCATCCAGAAAGTGGACCTGAATGGTGCCCGAATCTGCAAAGTAATAAAGGCTCTCTGAATCCATCAAGGTCAGTCTCCCATCCTTTTGTGCTTATAAAGATCGAGATTATTTTTTTTCCATATGTTTATCCAGTTGTCCCAGCACATTTACTAGGAAAAAAACAAAACTGTATTCTTCAATACATATAAATATAATACACCTAAATCAATTGTAATATGTATGTCACAATTAATTTATATGCACTGCATATACTTTATATATTTTTATGTTGTATACACTTTATATGTATATATTACATATACCCTACTTATATTATACTTATAATATGTATAAGTGTGTGGTGTATCTATCTCCACACACACACACACACACACACATACACACACACACCACACGCACACACACACAGTTTGTTTTGTTCCATTTCTTTCTTGTTCTTTCCATATGCTAATACTACCTAACTTGATTGCTGTGGTTTTATAGAAAGTTCTGAAGTCAAATATAATGTTTCAAACTTGGCTCCTTCTTTTCAGAGATATTTTACCACTCGGAGTCCCAAATTTTGCCCTCTAAATTCTTCTTCAATAAGACTAAGATTTCCCCATGAGCCTCATGAGGACAGGAGGAAGTGCCTACAGAAGGACAGCATCATGTATGTGATTTCATCCAGCATCATTTTCTTCTTTGAAGTGTTGAATCCCCTCCAGTCCTTGCTAGCTTTTGGTCTTTCTCTGCCATCTATAACGTTGTCAACAGGAAAGTTAGTCTAATACAAACTATTTGGCCATTGGTGGGTGCCTCTCCACTAGTTTCCACAAATGAATTTACCCCTTGTCCCATCAGCCCTACCTGGTGATTCCTATTAGATGGATGATCCTGGGATTATTTTCTGTTGTCCCTGCAGCTTTTCATTTTCTCTTGGCCTCTGACAAGGCAGAGTCTCCTAAGCTCCATCCCTAATGTACCCCACCATAACACTGCTGTGCTCCTGGCCATCTCCTTCCTGTCTGTGACTACATTGTCCCCAGGCATCATTTAGGACAAATAGATTGGAAAGGAAAACAGCAGGAAACACCTATAAGCACCCAAAAGAAAGATGAAAGAGTCATAGAAGTTGAGAAAGGAAAGCAAAGCCTTCAGTCAGCAGGTGGGCAGGTGGAGCAGAGGGACTGGGGCCAGCAATGCAAAGATTCAGAACAAAATCGTGCATTTTAGACAAGAGCTGTTTGTCAGTGTCTGTTAGCATTGAAGAGTTTTATTACTCTATTGGCACTGTCTCTTTGTCCTCCCTGGGACCACTAATCCCTCAATTATTCCCAGGAGAACCAAAACTGTAATTACCCTGCTAGTTACCCTTGACTCACTGGGCAGCCTGGACATCACAGTCATGTCAAATCTCCCTTTCCCTGCCATGAATTCTTTTGTCTCTTTTCCCTTTAAAGGCAATAACTCATTTCTGAACCACCCCTATTATTAATGGTTTTCAAACCCTCTGAAAAGCAAAACTATAAATTTCCTAATGAAAAAGAAACTGCTCCTTCTTAGGAAACTGTGCTTATCTTTGAAAACTCTGCAACCACTTCAGTGGGAAGGGCATGAAGGGAAAAATAAAATCATTCTAATCATCTTCAACTCTATGACTGCAGAATAGGAAGACCGAGAGCCTCAGGGTATGAGACTTAGGTCAATTGTTTTCATTTATCAAAGAAAGATAAGGTAAGCCCTAAACAAATCCAGCCGCCTGCTTTTTTCCTGACCTTTCATTGAACGATAGCAGTTGTCACTTTGGCTTGTAGACTGACATTAAAAAGGATGAAAATATTGCTTTCTCAGTGCACATTCCTATTGACACAGCTTTTGTTCAGGCTAAGATGCCCTGAAAAATTAGCCCAGGAAAGTGGGGCAAGAAAGGGTGGTCTTTATTTCTGCTTGTTGTAATCTTTAATATTACCAGAGCCATTATTTTCTCATATGCTCACAACACTTTACTTCTCATTAAGGACTAGGATCTGCCTAGATTATTCAATGGTAGAAAACCTAACTAAATTGTAAACGCTGTGGGTGAGGAACTTATTTTAAAGTCTTATAGCACTTGACATTCTTCTGGGTACATGGCTCAGTAATTCTTGTTTGATTGTATAGTACATGTGTTTCAATATTAATATTCTATATTCAACCTCTCTTTTCCTGAGTGTCAAGAATCTACACTGATTTTATGCTGGTTCTGTGTCAATAGCAATGTTTTTTCCCAGGTTTTGTAAATACAGTGGGAAAACCTTTAATAACACTGGTTAATGGGTTATTATCTTGAGCTTTTAGTGTACATAATAATCAGATTGGAGTTGATAAGGCCTTTAGCACACTCAGATCCTTGTGGTATTACTCCACATTATAATACTAGGCTCTATCTCAGCACATTTAATGGTAAGAAATAGTATTAAGCATGATATGTTTAGAGCCTTAAATATGTTTGACCAACCAGAATTCACTAAACAATTTCAAGCTGTCTTTTGTCCTCCACACTCTATAGACTAACATACAGCATGTTACTTGGAGGAGAAAAATCTCGTAGCCTTACTCTCTTTGCTTATAAAAGGGTAATACTAAGACATGTTCAGATGTCCCATCAAATTTGTGTGAGGGTCAAATGAAATAATGCATAAGAAAATGTTAGGTAAGCTGCAAAACCTTTGCACAGATTCAAGTTATTGATATAACTTGCATTGTACTTAGGTTAAAGCCTTAATGAACAAAAATCCATTCTAAACTTCTAGCATGGCCATTTTAAACCATTTAGAAATCTGTACCATGAAATGTGAGCTCTTTCTTTCCATGTCACAGATCAATGATAATACTGCCTAGTCACTTATTTCATCTGACAAGGACTTAAGAAACCATAATTAAAAGCTGATCTGCATACCACATATTCTTCATTGCCTTATAGTGCCTTGCAAGCTAGTCACAGATCAATTAATCAATAGCTTCTTCAATTATGGTCTGCAGAAGGTAAGTCTACCAAACCAATAAGAGTATTAGTGGCCCTCGCCACATAGACCTCCTGCCTCCAGTGCCCTGCAGACGTCCCACACAGGGCAGACTCCCCATCTATCAACTTGGGGCTCCCCAATGCTGCCTCCATCCTGGGACACTGCAGCCACCACCATAACCCCCTCAACATGAGAGCCTCCACCATGGGACATCAGACTAGGCTGCCCACCACAGCACCACCCGCCACAGTGCTGCATCTCCAAACAGGCTGCCCAGCACCATCACAAGTCCCACCTTCACTGCCCCATCTCTGAAAGTGGCCACCTCTATCTTGGGACACCTCCACCACCATCTCAGGTCACCTCCGCTGCTGCCATCACCATTTTTAGTAGGGGCAGCTTCCATCTTGGGACACCAGCCAGGTCCTGGAAGCCCAACATCAAGGTACATGCAGGTTTGCTGCTGCTGCTGCCACCAACTAGGGAGATGGCCACTTCTATCCAGGGACAATAGCTAGGATGTGGAAGACCATCACTAAGGTCCCTGCAGGCTTGATTACACCTGAGGTCTCCCTGCAAGGGGGCTGAGGTCTCTTACTATAGAGGCAGGAGAGAGCCTTGCATGGGGTCAGTAGGTTGGAAGAGGTGTGAGAGCATCTTGATTCCACCTTGCCCAGTCAACCAGCCTGGCACCCACTGGGTTCCCAGGGCCAGGGTGGTACTTGCTAGGACCCAACACCAGCTCAGTCCCTGACTCCCTTTCCAATTCTGCTTTCACCAATCACCTTGTCCTCCTGGCTTTGTCCTTTTTGTTCTCCAAACCCCAGTCCCCCAACCCACCCCAGCACCAACCCAGCCCAGTACTTGCAGCTATGTGGCCAGCCTGCAACTCTCAATGGTCTGCTCCTGATCTGCCCAGTACAGAACAACTCTCCATGACAGGCACACAGGTCCCAGTGCTCAGGCCTTAGGACTACAGGAGAGAGAGGTTCCTGACTGGGAATTTGAAAGGGCAGGGGTGGGAGAGAAACAATTGATAGACTAAATTAGAGACCAGGAATTGTGGGCAGTGTAAAGGCTAAGGCCAGGATCCTAAATCACACGAGTGGACCCCAAAGGAGATTTCTGGGGTGCAGTCTTCCAACAGGGACTGGCGATTGCTATACCCCACCTCTAGGAGTTCTACCTCCAAGACCTCCCACCCTAGAAACTTTCACCATCCTGAGGGTGGAGATACCAGCAAACTCCAGACAATGCTACCTATCAGATAAGAAGGGAAGCAGAGAGGATATTGAACTCCAACAGAAACAATTGTTCAATTTTCCTTTGAGATTTTGTTTTCTTTTTTTTCCCACTGTCACATTCCCAACATTTTTGAAACCAAGTACCTTTCATGCATCAGGCATGAACTGGGATGTCTGAATAATATATTACATTTTTGTTGTATGTTCTTTTATTTTTACATTTTTTCTTTTTCTTCTTTCTTATTTATTTACTTATTGCTTTCTCTATATGTTTTCCTCTCAATTATATGTTTCCCTGGAGTATCTTTCTCTCTTTTCTCCTGCTAACAACCAACTTCTTTTGATTCCACTTTCACTCTTCTTATGATCTACTACCTCTATATTCTCACCTCCAACCTCATAAATATCACATCCTTCACCCCCCCCATGTTCTCTGTCAACCATTAGAAACTGTAGACCCTTTTGCAAATCTACTGTTTATGTTATATATAATAATTGAACACATCATTTCTGTTTATTGCAACATAACTATAAACATCTTAATGGGGCTATTTGGACTAATGCATATTGCTTGCATTGGAGGATGCTAATATTGATCTCCCCCTTAAAGGTAAAATATTGGAAAGCTGCAGGATCATTGTAAGTCTATAGGGTAGAAACTGTACTACCTCAGATTTGCACTGCTAGAGGGCAAGACACACAAGCAACATGAAAAAACAAGGGAAGAAAGCACCCCAAACACACCAAGACAGAATCCATTGACAGCAAAGGAGAAGAAATGTCAGAGAAGGGGTTTAAAATGTACATACTTAAAATGATCTGTGAAATAAAGGATGATAGAGCAAATGCAGGTAGAAAAGATTATGTCAATAAAGAGATAGATATTCTGAAAAAAGAACAGAAATGGAGGAAACAATAAACCAAACTAAAAATTCAATAGAAAATATCACCAACAGAGTAGATTACTTGAAAGACAAACTCAGACACAAAATATATAACCTTGTAAATAAAGTTAATCACAAAGTGAACATGGACAGAAACCATGAACAGAACCTCCAAGAATTATGGGATAACATGAAAAAAACAAATTTAAGATTTATCAGAATAGAGGAAGGCACAGAGATAAAAACAAAAGGAATGCACAATCTTTTCAATGAAATAATATCAGAAAATTTCTCAAATATGAACAATGAAATGGAAAATCAAATACAAAAGACTTATAGGACCCCAAATGAACAAAACTACATCAGACCTACACCAAGGCACATTATAATGAAAATGGCTACCATACAGAATAAGGATAGAATTTTAAAGTCTGCAAGGGAAAAGATTCAGATTACATACAGGGGGAAAGCAATTTTGACCTCAGCAGATTTCTCAACCCAGATTCTCAAAGCTAGGAGGTCCTGAAACAACATATACCAAGCAGTGAAAGAAAATGAATGTCAACCAAGAATCTTATATGCAGTAAAACTAAGCTTCGGATTCGATGAAGACATAAAAACCTTATATGATAAAAAACATTAAAAGAATTTACAAGAAAGTCTGTGATACAGAACATTCTCAGCAAAATAGTCCATGAGGAGGAAATGAAAAATGACAATGAAAATCAACAAAGGGATGAACTACACTAAAGAAAAACCCAATTGACAGAGTTAAAAAACAAAAATAAACCAAAATGACTGGGAATACAAATCATATCTCAATAATAACCCTGAATGTTAATGATCTAAACTCATCAATCAAAAGACATAGAATGGCAGATTGGATTAAAAATACCCAGCAATATGCTTCCTTTAAGAGACTCATCTCATAGGAAAAGACATCCACAGATTGATGGTGATAGGATGGACAAAACATATCACTCCCACGGACTGTATAAACAAGCAAGGGTTTTCATCCTCATATCAGGTAAAGTGGACTTCAAACCAAAGTTAGTCAGAAGGGATGAAGAAGGACATTTCATACTGCTTAAGGGAATGATACATCAACAAGACATAACAATCATAAATATTTATGCCCCAAACAATGGACCATCTACATATATCAAACAAACCCTTCTCAATTTCAAGAATCAAATAGACCACAACACAGTAATACTGGGTGACTTTAACACACCTCTCTAACCACTGGATAGATCTTCCAAACAAAAACTGAACAAAGAAACTTGAGAACTCAACAAAACAATCAATAATTTAGACTTATTAGACTTATATAGAATATTTCATCCATCAACAAGTGAATACACTTTTTTCTCAGCAGCACAGGGATCCTTCTATAAGATAGACATATGTTATATGTTAGACCACAAAGCAACTCTTAGCAAATGAAATTAGAAATCAATGATAAAATAAAAAATAGAAGCTATTCCAACACCTTGATACTAAATAATACACTATTGAATGACTAATGGATAGTAGAAGACTGCAGGGAGGAGATAAAAAAAATTCTTAGAGGTCAGAACACCGATACAACATATCAAACTCTCTGGGACACCATAAAGGCAGTACTAACAGGAATGTTCACTGCACTGAGCTCATTTATTAAAAGAACAAAAAGCCAACAAATAAATAACCTGACATTACATCTCAAAGCCCTAGAAAAAGAAGAACAAATCAACACCCAAAGTAGTAGAAGACAGGAAATAATTAAAATCAGAGTTGAAATCAACGAAATTGAAAAAAAAGAAACAATTCAAAAAATTGACAACACAGAAAGTTGGTTCTTTGAAAAACTAAATAAAATTCATAAACCCTTAGCCAAACTAGGGAAGAGAAGAAGAGAGAAAACTCAAATTACTAAAATTCATCATGAAAAAGAAAATATCACAATGGACACTATTGAACTATAGAAGATAATTAGAAGCTATTTAAAAATATATACACCAATAAAATAGAAAATCTCAAAGATATCAACAGATTTCTAGAGACATATGATCTACCCAAACTGAATCAGAAGGACATAGACAATTTAAACAGATCAATTTCAAGCAATGACTTAAAAGATGACATCAAAAGCCTACCGACCAAGAAAACCCCAGGACCAGATGGATTCTCAGCCAAGTTCTATAAGGCCTTCAAAGGAGAACTAATACCAATACTTCTCAAATTATTCCATGAAATAGAAAACTCATTTCTTGAGGTTAGTATCACCCTGATAGCAAAATCAGACAAAGACACATCAAGAAAAGAAAATGTCAGACTAATCCCTGATGAACACAGACGTAAAAATTCTTAACAAAATTCTGGAAAATTGCATTCAAAACATATTAAAAAATAGATTGTGCACCATAAGCAAGTGGGGTTCATACCAGGGATGCAAGGTTGGTTCAACATACAGAAATCAATTAATTCAATTCATCACATCAGTAGATTTAAAGATAAGAATCATAAGACCATCTCAATAGATGCAGAAAAAGCATTTGACAAAATATAGCACCCCTTCATGTTCAAAACACTAGAAAAACTAGGGATGGAAACATGTAGAAACATGTCTAAACATTGTAAAAACTATCGATACTAAGCCTAAGGCCAACATCATTCTAAATGGAGAAAAATTGAAAGCATTCCCTCTAAAAACTGGAACAAGACAGGGATGACCTCTTTCACTACTTCTATTCAACATAGTCCTTGAAACTCTAGCCAGAGTGATCAGATAAATGAAAGAAATTAGAGGGATACGAATAGGAAAAGAAGAATTCAAACTATCACTATCTGCCCATGACATGATTCTACATTTAGATGATCCAAAAACTTCCACCAGAAAACTTCTAGAACTAATAAGTGTATTCATCAAAGTAGCAGGATATAAAATCAATACCCATGAATCAAATGCATTTCTATACATCAGTGATGAATCCTCTGAAAGAAAAATTAAGAAAACTACTCCATTCACAATAGCCTCAAAAAAGGTAAAATACTTGAGAATCAGTCTAACAAAAGAGGTGAAGAACCTCTACAATGAAAACTACAGAACACTAAAGAGAGAAATTAAATATGACCTTAGAAGATGGAACAATCTTCTATGTTCTTGGATAGGCAGAATTAATATTGTTAAAATGGCCATACTACCAAAAGGATTATGCAGATTTAATGTAATTCCAATTAAAATCCCAATGACATTTCTTCACAGAAGTGGACAAAACAATCCTGAAAGTCCTTTGGAAAAATAAGAGACGCAGAATAGCCGAGGCAATCCTTAGCAAAAAGAATGAAGCAGGAGGTACCACAATAACAGAACTTAAACTATACTACAGAGCAATAGTAACAAAAATGGCATGGTTTTGGCACCAAAACAGACATGTAGACCAATGATACAGAGACAAACCTCCATAAATCCAGTTATCTCATAGACAAAGTCACCAAAAATAAACATCAGAGAAAAGATAGCCTCTTCAACAAATGGTGCTGGGAAAACTGGAAATCCATATGCAGCAAAACAAAATTAAACTCCGATCTCTCACCCTGCACAAAACTCAACTCAAAGTGGATCAAGGACCTAGGAATTAGACCCATGACCCTGCACCTAATAAAAGAAAAAGTAGACCCAAATTCTCATCACATTGGCTTAGGACCAGACTTCCTTAACAAGACTCCTGAAGTGCTAGAAATAAAATTAAAAATAAAATAAAAAGAGAGCTGGGATTGTGGCTCAGTTGTAGAGTGCTCATATAGCACTGGGTTTGATCCTCAGCATCACATATAAATAAATAAAACAAAGGCATTATGTTTACCTACAACTAAAAATATACATATTAAAACAAAAAATAAGTCAAGAATCAATAAATTTGATGGATTCACACTAAAAAGCTTTTTATCAGCAAAGGAAACAATCAGTAACATAAAGAAAGAGCCTAAGGAATAGGAGAAACTCTTTACCACACACATATCAGATAAAGCATTAATCTCCAGGATATATAAAAACACAAAAAAAACACCAAAAAAACAAATAGTCCAACCAATGCATGGGCTAAGGAATTGAGCAGATGCTTCACAGCTTTAATTGATCAACAAATACATGAAAAAATGTTCATCATCTCTAGCAATTAAAGAAATGCAAATCAAAACTAAGATTTATCTCATTCCAGTCAGAATAGCAATTATCAAGAATAGTAAAATAGTGTTGGAGAGAATATGGAAGAAAAGGTACACCCATACATTGCTGGTGGGACTACAATTTGGTGCAACCATTCTGGAAAGCTGTATGGCGATTCCTTAGAAATCTTGGAATGAAACCACCATTTGACCCATCTATCCAATTCCTCAGTCTATACCCAAATGACTTAAAATCAGCATACTAAAGTAACATAGCAACATCAATGTTTATAGCAGCTACATTCATAATACCTAAACTATGGAACCAACCTAGATGCCCTTCAACAGATGAATGGATAAAGAAACTGTGGCATATATATACAATGGAATAGTACTTAGCCTTAAAGAAGAATAAAATTATGGCATTTGCAGGTAAATGGATGGAGTTGGAGCATATCATGCTAAATGAAATAAACCAATCCCCCCAAAAAACAAAGGCCAAATGTTTTCCATGACATATGGATGATGATCCATATGGGTGGAGGTAGGGGGCAGTGGGAGGGCAAGGGAAGAATGGAGCAAGTTTGGACTGGACAGAAGGGAATGTGGGGAGAGGAGAGGGTAGGGTAGTGGGGAAAATGGTGGAAAGAAATGGACATTAATACCCTATGTATGTGTATGACTGCATGAATGGTGTGACTCTGCATCATGTTCAACCAGAGAAATGAAAAGTTGTGCTCCTTTTGTGTACAATGAGTCAAAATACATTCTGCTGTCATGTATAACTAATTGGACAAATAATTTTAAAAAAGAGTATTATTGGGCAACAGTTGTACAGGCATGAATTTTGCAGCTGCTAGGCTATTTCTCTTGAAAGGAGAAATGATTGTTTGACTTCATTTTCTGCAAGTATAAGAAGTCTGTAACTTATGAAAGGGTTATGTTGGCAGAGTCACAGTAAGACACTTGACATCTGTGTGTGAACTCTGTAATGGACATTGTCCCAGCACAGAGGATCTGAGATTCTAAAAAAGCTTCACTTTATTTTCCTTCCAGCACATCAGGGAAATGAAACTCATCTGTGCATTGCTCTGTTGGTCAGAGAGAAAGCATGGCCCTGTTTCTGAACCAGCATAAAAGAATTAATGATATTATCACTACCCTTGGGAAAGGCATGAAGTTCCAAGGTAAACCTTCTCGTATGTTTGTGCATACTTGTTTTGATGTGTAGGACATGACGATTTTCATTAGGCATGGAAACCTTTTTAACCTTAAGTATAAACTCTTAAGGAAGGAAGGATTTTAATACCTGGTTCTCCTAACAATTTTTCCTTATTAACACATTTTATTGACAACTGGATCCTGTACCATTTTTGTTTGTTTGTTTTCCTTGACTTCTTTGAAAGAGAATATGGTGAGGGGAGACACACAAGGTCCTGCCTTCTCAGAAAGACCTGGTCTTCACTGTGTTGGACCCCCTGTTGACTGGGTCTTGCTCAAGGCCTGATTTCTCTTCTTGAATATGAAAACCTAAAGGCACAAAAGACTCTTTGTAGGAAATTTATATCACATAAGTTCTAGTTTCCTAAACTAGCAGGTGGTAGATTCTGGGTAGCCAGCATGAACTCATGGGACTCCGGGAGCTGAAATCATGAGTCCTGATTTTGCTTATTTGATTTCTTTCTCTATCCCCTTCCTCCAGATAATTTAATCCATGTTATAAATGACAGTTGGAAGCAGATTTAGATTATGTTTCCATCAGTGATTTTTTTCACTGTTAAAAAATTATCAATACCTGAATTCTGTCCACCGATATTTAATTGTTTGATGAGAAGCAATACTTTTTTAAAGTTCCCTGGCTAATTCTAAAGTATGACCAACATTGAGAATGACAGTCAAAAGTGTAACAGATCCTGGAAAAATTGGCTTGGGAAATGCTATCACTAATGGGAATTAGTGATTATACTATTAAGTATTGTGTGGTCACATAACTTTAAGGAAAGTAATGAGTTTCCCAAATATAGACCTTGTATTGATATATTCCTAGGTATGCTGTTGCAGGTGGAACTTTGAGTATGTACAAAAGTTGAAATAAAATTAATTCACTTGGAAGATTCAGAAGGAAGGGTGCTCCCAAGGATGCTCAGGCAGAAGATGCCAAAGGTGATGCCAAATAGGCTACTGACGCTCCTGGCTGATATTGAGAAGAAGAAAAAAGGAAGATAGAAGAGGAAATTACTTTGTATAAACACCTTCCTTGAGTTATTGATTTCTTTAGGGGTACAACAAGAAAAAATTCATTGGTTGGTGGGGGTGAGGGAGATGAATTTGTCCATAAAATCAAAAGATTAACTTAATTACAAGGCATGAAGAGTGAGGGAATGTGCCTAGTTATATTATAAAGGTGGCATGTAGTCCTAGTATAAATTGAATTAAAATAATATCCTGATACTTTTCACTTCTGAAGAAAATAGGTGAAAGATATCTCTGAAGTTCCTTGGGAATACTACCTGCTTACTTCCTTGGCTCAAATGAATATATAAAAGCAAGGACAAAGATTGGAGCAGTAGTTTCTCAAAGGCATATGCAGACTGTGATAACCTTCTCTTTCACAGACTAGGACTACCTTCTCCTTTAAGAGGGACCACACCTCTCAGGTAAGACATTGGTTAAGAAATTTTCAATAGATACACAAAGAGCCATGAAACACCAAAAGCAGATTGTCTAGAGGAAGTCAAGGTGACCCAGTTGGATGGTGGGCACTAGGGAGTGGTGGAGTGTTCAGTAAAGTAAGCAAAGGCTTCATCCTTCTCTATCTTGTATTCTTACACTTCTCTTTTTGTTTCTTTCTGCTGTTTTTCTCTATTTTACCTCTTATTTTGGAGCTGGTGGGATAAGAGTCGATTACACAAATTCTCCAAAAAAAAAAAGCATCCTCTATTTTAATTTCCCAAGTCCCTAAAGTTCAAGGGACACCAGAGGAAAAGAGGTTTAGAATAAGTGACTCATGGCTATCTGGGCTGTGATGAGAACTTTCTTTCTCTTGGATTTGTCTTTTGGGTCACTGAATATGCTCTCCTACATTCCATACCAGGATATCTGAAATTCTGCACATACTCCAATGTTAGCTCAAAAAGAGAAATCAATATGCTTGGTGAGTTCCAAATTAAGAACAAAAGCTCGAGAGTCACTGGACACTGATCTCCAGAATCTGGCACTATACTATTACTCTTATTTTTAAAAAATCAACTTTGCTTTCCTTCATTTTGCATTAATAAGATGAAAGTAAAATCTTGTTACTTTGCACCTTTGTTTTAGCAAACTCATATTTATTTAATCCGTCATTGTCCACCTCTGAGTAGAAAAAGGCAGATATTTCTCACGGTACTGCAGACTAAATTACAAATGAATGGGAACATTAACAAATGAGAACACTGCAGTTATTTCACTAAAATGTGATTCAATTTCCCTCTCCAAATGTTTGCTTTATAGCCCAGCTCTTCAGAAAAAGGGGATGAAGGCCATTTAGATAAGTTCAGGAGCCAAGACTTTCCTTTCACATGGGCAAAATGAAGTTTCAATCACTTAAGACCAATGGAAGGTATAGTTAGTTCTCCAGTAGGTTCCTTTTGAAAAATTACAGTTTTCACATATGTTCTATATTCAGGGATTGAAGTTTCAAAAACTATGAAAGGTTTGAGATTTCCCCTTACTTATAAGGGAACAAGTTGGGTAAGCCATAGTTTCATAGACTCTGGCAGAAGACCCAAGACCCCTGAGTCAGAGACAAAGGCCTTCATAACTCACAACACAGGCAGCAGCATGAGCTTCATTTTCATGTGGATTCCCCTCTTCCTCCCACCTCTTCCTGCGTGGAAGTTGTGAGGAACTGTAGATGTGAATGCTGAGCACTCAGTGGTTTTGTTATCACACACAGCTGAGGAGTCCTGAGCTTAGGAACCCTAATTCTTTTATAATGCACTGCCCGTAAACCTACTCTGAACTTTGCCCCAGAAAGACATACTGTCTTTATTGTAATAATAAACAAATCTCCTCTCTGCTCCATAGAGAAATAAGATTCCGATCTTTCAAGGGCATTCTTTATTAAAATATCCTTGGAAAGATAATTCAGATTTTTTAAAAAAAACTGATAACAAGACATGCAAAACAATTCATGGACAATGGCCCCCAATGTGAAGGTTATCATGAAGAACCCCATCCAAGTCTGTTCTAGTTCACATACTACTGAGAGTACTTATTTGTTTATTCCATAATAATCCATCTCCTCCTAACTAGATTATGAATTCCTAGAAGGAAGAGTTGGTTTGTTTTTTCTTCTTATCCCTAGGTTGTAGCCCAGAACCCTATATCTAGTAAGTGATTATAGTCACACAGCAAAATTTACTTTATCATCTACCTGCAGATGTAAAACATGACACCTTAGGAAGAAAATAATCTTAATATTCATTTAATATTATATTCAGAATAAACTGATCCTTCATAGACAAGAATACTCAAATACTCAATACCAAAGCCTTGAGACAAAAGTTTTCATTAAATTTTATTTAAAAGCTATTTTATGGTTACTCAGAATATAGAGTTCTTGCCAAGCAAAATGGTTAACGAGTGTGCCGTGAAAGTATCTGAAATAGTTTACTGGCATAGGTCTCATTTCAGTATATATGGAATCCTCTTAATGGCAGGTAGCTAAATTGAGTCTCACATGGTTTTGCAAAATCACTGAAAGTGATTACTTAGAAATACTGAATTGGCCACTCAGAAAAAAAAAAAAAGGCAGAATATTTCAACATCTGGTCCTCAAATTTTATCCCTTGTTCCTCAACACAGTGATGATATCTTTAGATTTAGTTTCCATTTTTTCACATCACCTCAGAATAGATGGGTGATGATCATCGTGTGTGTGTGTGTGTGTGTGTGTGTGTGTGTACAAAAGCAAAGTAATGGCAAGGCAGGTCTTAAATGGTGTTCAAGTTCTAAGGAAGCTGGCAAAATAATGCTGAAAGTCAGAAACAGAAACCTAAAATGACTGCGAAGTTCCCGTACCAGGGAAAAAGCAGGAAGTCTAACACATTAGATGATAATTATAACTCCCAAGACAAGACAGGAGTGAAGAGGACACCAACAAAAATCCATAGGTGTGTTTATAATGTATTTAATGGACCAACAATATATACTACTATAATATTCATCCTGGTGGTAAGTGGCTAGAATCCTATAAGAAAATGCCACACTGACTAGAGAAGATCCACAGTCAAGGTCCAGCACCTGAGTTTACCTTTGTGAGCTTTGGCTAGTTACATAATCTATAAAATTATCCATAACAGCACCTGCCTCACAGCTTCACAGGACTGCTGCAGGTATTCGGTAAATTGCATGTGAAAGAGCTTCATATACCATGAAATGAATAGTGGCTGCTACCATTGCTATGTAGGCATTTTACAAGAGCAGTTTGGTTGGGTTGATGGTATGGCAAAATAGGAATATTGTGCCCCACTATTGTGACTTTTACTGAAAAATCAACTAGACAATCAGGATTTTGGTAAAAAACGATAGAAGAACTACCAAATTTAAAAGGTAAGAACTAATCATATATCCTTCTGTAAATATCATAATAGCCATGAAATATCTGAGAATTAGCTGTAATGTTTGAGCTATGTGGTTTTCAGATTGCATAGTGAAGAAGCTTCCAAAATTGCAGTGAGATTAACTTATTTTTTAAGTTAACTATTGAGCAAATCTGTACTCCTAAGCCTATTGTCCTACATTAAGCCACAGTTAAGCACAAAGTCTCCTCAAGGATTGTCTTTTTTTTCTTTTTAACTCTGTGACTGTCTTACTATTTTAGTCTTTCTCACCTCCACTGAAACCTTGAGAACACACAGATGAGAGATCACAAGACAGTAACTTAATCCCCTGTGTATAATTATAACTCTAAATATAAACAGCATTTTTTCCACTACTATAAGTGGAAAAACTCTTGTGGCATTGTTAAGTGACTACCTTTTAAATTAAGGTTAGAATATCCATTTGGTCCCATAGCTTAGTAGTTTAAAAATTTAAATGTTAGTATCTAAAGTTAAAAAAAAAAAAAAACTTTATCAGTTATATTGGCATCAAAATAATCTCCCTTCAAAATGGCAGCATTGCGTGTACCCAATTATACTTATTAAGAAAGTGTTTGCTTTCTACTGAGTTCATGTTTTCATAATCATTGTCAACCAAAGGCATCTAATTCTGTCTTGTACTGTGGTTTGGGGGAAGTCCTAAATTTTTTAATAGTTCCTCTTGATCAGCAATTCTAGACTGGTGCCAATTTTATCAGGCCTTTGATTCACAGGAGGGTATCATCTACTTTAGTAGAGTAGAGCAACTGAGAGTGATTTGCTTTTCTTGCTTTTTTCTTTTCTTTTATTTTTTTATTATAGAATAAAGAATGCACTATTCCCTTTTGTGAGCTCTTACTCCAAACAAATGCACCTTCATCTGAAGTCTTGGAAAAAAAGGAAAAGCCTTGACTTTGCCATAGAAGATCTGCTAAGAGACAAAATGACAACTTACACACTGTTCCCCACCCTTCCATCTCTCAACTGGTCTTTCCTCCTGGTTCCATTTGTCAGCTGTGCAATTCCATCCTGTCTGCCATGATTTCCAGATTTCCTAATCTTTCTTTTACCACTCAATGTGGCCCCAACCATTGACTCTGTTAATCTCCTCTGATGCATGTTGACATGCCCTTCCCTTCATCTCTCCAGATTCTTTGATCTCCTCTTTAGCCCTAAGAACACAAGCCCAGCACCATTGGTTACCTCCTTTTCTACCCACTTGGGCCTCTTAGAATGTCTGAATTCTCATTTCTCTTAAGTCTTTCTGATATGCTACTGAGCTTTTAGATAGCTAAATCATTATTTCTTCTTCCCCTTTCATTCTTTTATTCATTCTTTTTACTTCATTTTTACTTCCATTTATTCAATAAAATGTTTTGATTGCTTATTATGTGAAGGATCTTAACTACAAATTTCCATACCAATTATATCAACAACAGACTCCTATGCATCATTCATGTCTAAACTTGCCATTTCTTGATATACATACATTTTGTGGCTATGGAGTAAAAGTTATAGAAGGAAAGCCCTTCTTAGAGTTACACCAGATATTCCAATCCCCTGGAATTTCTCTCTGTTAATGTGGCAAGTCCGTTATGAAGACGTGTGAAGTTAACACTATTTGAGGAAGGAATGGGGAATTGGGGAGGTGGAAGAGGAAAATTCAATCTAAAATGATGGGTACAATGCTTTCAGAATCACCATAACTCTATATTAGAATATAACCCTGATCAAACTGCCAGGTCAAAACAATTAGGAAAATGATTTACATTGTATCTTCATATCATTATAAATTACCTAGATCTGCCAATGCTAGATTGCTTTGCAAGTTCCTGGCATCCAGGTCCTCTAGGCATAATGGAAGACAATTTTTAATAAAAGGTTTAAGGGAAAAAAAAGGAAGTATGGAAAACAATCAGAACAAGAGAAAACAGATTAAGAATCATGGAAATCCTGCCATGCATTACGGAGACAGATCTTTTATTTTGGATGGTGCTGTGCTGATTTGTATGATCAATCAATCTGGTTTATGATCATCTCAATTTAGGAGATTTTCATTCTTTTTTAAAGAACGTTAAGCAGCTACACTAAGGAATGTTTAAGCTAGATCTCCCTCACTAAATAACTCTGAAATGCAAAAAAAAAAAAAAAAAAAAAAAAAAAAAGAAGGCATAAAAAATAAAATCCACTTCACCAAAAGGACAATCTGGGGTGCATGAAGGAACAGTTTGTACTTTTGCTGAGTTCAGAAAAGATTCATTTAGAGGGCGACTATGAAATCGAGTAGCGAACCAGCAACTTAGTTAAAATTGCTGGCTGGAGGGCAAGCCTGCTCATGCTGCAGTTTTTATCCTTTGCATCCCTCTTCCACAGCCCTGGAATACCCAGCCTGATCCTCTGTGGAAGTGCTGCAGTGCCACCTACAGGAGCTGTCACACCGGAGCACAGCCTTCAGGTCCCACCACCCACTACCACCTGTTGTGTGCACCATCTTCACTAGAAGACCATAGTTAATTTTTTATTAAGAGTAATTACTCTGTGAAAAGCCCAGGTCACTGCTTAATTAACTTCAACAGTAAACGGACTAAATAACCTTAAGGGGTACATTTTCTTGTAAGAAATTTGTTTTTGAGCCCTGAAGGGTCCCTTTTAAAATTAATTAATTAATTAATTAATCAATCAGTAATTTGTCTACTATATTGTTTTTTCAATGTGCAATTATACCAGAAAAAGCACAGGTCTAAGAGCAGAATATTTTCTTTGACTTTAGTTTCTAAAATATTCTCCAAATAAGGAGTTAATTTCTTTCCAAGAACCTATAAAGCTGTGTGAATAGCATTTTCTTGAAAAAAAAAAAGGCACACTTTATATGTCTCATATTTGAAATATGACTAGTGATTCCAATCTCCACTGCATAGTTCAACACAAAGTACTTTATATACAGTTAGTCCCCAAATGATGGTTTTATTCATCAGGTGATACCCCATGCAGAGAGCAAAGCTGAATTCTTTTAAATAGCCTCCTACTGAAGGTATTTACAGTGTTTATCCACATTGTTTCTCCCTTTGGCATGGCAGGATAAATTTTTCATAGGAGGCCAAAGATGGCCAACGAACACTGAAAGCTCAATATCAAATCAAACAATAACTCCTGTGCTGGCTGAGAAGGCTTTGTCTCTGCTCTGATGAGAAGTCTGCATGCCTGGTTTGATAAATCACATACAACAGTATGCAAAACCATTCCAGATCCTCTCCTTTCTTCTTCACATAAACAAATGCTCCAAAGACAATGATTTTAAAACACTTCAAAAGCATGTTTGAAAGGATGTGGAAGGCACAGAAAATGTGAGATTTCTTCCCTGGTTTTTCAGTTGATCAACTACAGCAGCAATGCTGACTTATTGAAAATGATATGAAAATCAGAGGGATAATTAGAGCTCATTTCTACTTGAAGCAACAGCCTGAAATTTTCATTGAATTTACACAAATTAGAGAAAAATCAGACTTGGCATTATCTTGTCCTGAAATTTCTTGCTCATGCCAAGAGGGTCTGTCTTCTCAGCTGGGGGTAGAGAAGAGGAAGAATGGCACTATGTCATGTATGTTTACTGCGGCTGCTTCCTACCATTCTTCCCTTTGTTTCATCTTTCTTATTTTTAAAATTTATTTTATCTTGCTCTATTGTTTGCATCCATGAAAGGAACTCTAAATCCTTTTTAGGATGAAGTGAGGATAAAAAAAAATAGGTATATAAATTTTACTCCTGCAGTTTATGATCATCTTTACACCTTTCAGTCTTAATACTTCTCTCTCTCTCTCTCTCTCCTCTCTCTCTCTCTCTCTCTCTCTCTCTCTCTCTCTCTCTCTTTCTCTCTCCTCCCTCCCTCTCTTGCTCTTTCTGTGGATCTGTCCAGAAGGACAAAACCACCAAATCTGTCAAGTATGAGTCTAGACACTTCCCACAATTGGTCCTGCAGCCTTCAATGTACAGCTTCCTTGCCCAGGAAAAAGTCCACCTTGTGTGGCCATCTCACCAGGGTCTCTACACAAGGAGCTTCAGCAAGAACTTCAGAGCCAGAGTCTTTTCATCCGTGGATAACTTTCCTGGAACTGACATAGCCAGTTAACACAAACTGGGTGACTGACTACAACAGAAATTTTTCTTTCACAGGCTACAAGTCAGACAAGAAGGTGCCCTCAGTACCATACTCCCTCTAAAGGCTGTAGTAAAGGATCCTTCCTTGTCTCCTCTGACTTCTGCCAGCAACCTTTGACATCCTTAGCTTACAGATCATCACTCACATCTCCGCCTCCAGCTCCACAGGTCTTCTCCTTTAGGTTTCTATCTTCTCATGACACTCTTTCTGTATCTTTGTTCAAATGCCCATCTTCTTAGAAGGACACCAGTCATTGGTGATGTGATGACATCTGTAAAGAGCCTCAGTGATCTACAAAGGTCATATTCTGAGGCACCAAATAGGCTTGAATCTGGGGGAAAATAATTTAATGGAAACCATAGCTTCTACCGGAGAGAGCTGTTGTGATGAATATACAGGACTTGGCGTGGCACATATGCACATGAATTTAATGGTAGTTCTTATCAAAAGCAAACCAAACCTTCACTTCTCATAACTTTGTTCATAGTAATGATTGTTCCATCAGGATCTCAAATTCAAAATGTCTTTTTTGTGTTTGTTATTATTTTTTATGTGTCTTTTAAAAACATATTTTTCTGGCATATTTTGGATACTTTGTTTTCTTTTCCAAATGCAAAAAATCATCAAGGTATTGAGCTTACAAACATTAAGCAAGATACTGCCCTGCAGAAGATAAGGAGCATCTCAAATTACTTTGACACTTGTGGTGGAACAGTGGTGGAGCAGGAGTGTGGTACAGAGATTAAGTTTCCAAATGCTTGCCAGAGCTAGACACATCTGCTTTGCGATTCAACAGCTCTTTAAGTTCACATGCCCTGGGCCCTCCTCGAAATTCCATCCTCTCCACCTTCCTCTCACTTCCTTTCCTTTTGTTTCTGGACACTGTGGGTAATTCCCTGTTATTCTCCCTCCCCTCCAAAAACCCAGAGTGGCCTGTGAAAGCCTAAAACAGAAGATGCGGCAAAGCTAACATGAAAAGACATGTCTGATACAATTCAGAACAATACCAAGTAATTGTTAGACTCCAGCAGACTCAAAACAGAACCTCCGCTGAGAGAGAGAAAGAAGAGATTATTCTATCCATTTGATGTTCTTGTTAACCCAATAGTCTTTCTCACCATCACTAAGCCCCAGAGAATTTTATTGTGAAATGAATCTTGGATGCTACACTCTTGCCATGTATAAAGAGAAAAAGCTCTAGATTTGCTATGGTTTGGCAAAAAAAGTTTTAAAATATTTTAGAGCTTGTCTTTTCTTCCATTCAGCATTTGCAGGATTCACTTGGCCAGGATAAATTTCCTCAGCATTCAGCACATAACAACGTCTGTCCACACTCACGTTCTGGAAGCTATTTCAGAGCACTCTGATGGTACATGTGTGCTGGTTCATGTTACCAGAATGTTTGTTAGGGGTACAGGCCTTGCAGAGGACATGTGTGAATACCATCTCTTTCCAACACACACTTGTTCTCTGAATCAAAGGCACATGTTTGGGAAGAAAAGGTGGAACATTCTTCTTTTAGGGGCTCATTGTGGAACAAAAATGTTTCCCCATCTGTGTGACAGTGAAAATGTCACTAAAAGCTACAACAAACTCTCATAATCTAAACCAGTACCAGGACAAACAGGATGATACTGGAGCTTATAACTTAGAAGTGGTAAAATCAGAATTCCATTAAGAGGAAGAATAGTCTTTCTTCATATGCAAGATGACTGGGTTGTCTCTAACAGACAGCAGTCCTTCTTCAGTTGACAAGAGCCATCTTGTTAATAACCCAGACTGAAGCAACCTCTTGGCTCTGACTGATAAGCAGGCAAGGATGGATTGGACTATTTCCCCTGAACTTAAGCAACTTCCGTCTCAGGTCCCTGCACCTGTTCAGGTTCCATGAGCACTTGGGGGTAGCTGAGAAGTGTAGAGTGTTCTAAGTGGTGAGAAGCCAGGAGGCAATTGGGAAGGATTTCAATGTAAGCATTTCTGATAAATACTTATAAAGATGTAAAGAAAGTCTGGATTGCCAAGACTCTAGTAATTAACTTTGAATTCTTTTCTTGGATTATTTAACTAATTTTTAATTCATAACTTTGTCTTCTTTTCCTTAAAAAAAAAAAATAAAAGGATTCTCAAAATTGTATATGCTGCAGACTTCACCAAGCTGGATATGCCTTTGGCTCTCCTTCAGGGCTAAGTGCCCCACCCACCTTTCGAGAATCCACACTGAGTTAGGAGAGCTGAACAACCATGGGTGGAGGGTAGGGCAGGGTGGCGAACGAAGTCCTAATGTCCGGTGTGGTAGAGTTTCCCCAGTGAGGATTTGAAGTATCCAACACAGACCATACAGAAAGATATTAAGTGTATAAAGGGTGACTAGGGAGAGCAGACATTCTCTCTTCTTTCAAAGCCAGAAAACTACAGGTCCACTCCTGGCATGGACCAACAAGTACAGCAAAACTCTTTAGAGCTCTACCTCTACTTCGTAAAGAAGCTATGACTTCCACCGTAGTACTTGTGGTTGAGGCAGGAGGTCTCCAGCAAGGTATGGGAACTCCTCCTGAACTACTGTGGATTCACTTGGAACCAGCAAGACGTGATGATAGATTTCCAAAAAGATCTGCCATTGGTTTTGGACTACAAGAGTCTTTCATGGCTTCTGGAGCAAAAAAAAAAAAGAAAAGGAAAAAGAAAAAGAAAAAGAAAAAAAAATCCCCAGGCAAGAGAAGCATTAAGAATTAATGTCTCCCCCTCAACACTGAAAAGAAAAAAGATTTAATTCCTTATTCCCTATCCTCCCAAACATTAACAATAAGCATTCTTTTTGAGATTTAAAATAGAGGCTTCCCATACTATACATTTATATGACTGGAGGACATGGTCTGCTGGTTTTATACCAAGGAAAACAAGACCATACAAAGCATCTACAATGTGAATTACATCCCAGGTGGCGATGGGGATGGGATCTCGTGGAAGATGGAATGTGTAAGCTTTACTTCTAAACATGACTATAAACATTAGGACAGCTTATTGGAAAAAATACATAAATTTCCTCCCACACTGGGCCTTTATAAATGTATATGCCAATTCTTCCATTAGTGCCACCTAAAGGCAGGGACATGGATTCCATTGAGAGCCCAAATATTTTCATGAGGAAAAAAAAAGTCCATTGTTTAAAGCCTTCAGATTTTCTAGAGGAAGGAAATTGTGTGAGGATGCTAAAGACTCCGTATGCAAAGAATGGAAGGAGACCAGAGACATCCATAGAACACTAGCAGGGTAGATGGGTACTCAAAACAATTTGAGAATCTATTCTATTATTAGATTGTTGACTGTAATTGCCTTGGCTTATTTATCCTTCTGTCACCTGCAAAACTTATTATGCTGGGCACTATGGTGCACGCCTATAATCCCAGTAGCTTGGGAGGCTGAGGCAGGAGGATCACAAGTTCAAAGCCAGCCTCAGCAACTTAGTGAGTCCCTAAGCAACTTAGCCAGACTCTGTCTCAAAGAAAAAATTAAAAATGGCTGGGAATGTGGTTCAGTGGTTAAGCATCTCACATGTAATAGAGCTTTAGTAGATATTTACTCGGTGAAGCAATGAAGTGTAACGGTTAACTGTGCAATAATAGGAACCAATGAATGAATTAGGTCAGTGATACTCTGAATGTGATATCTCACCCAAGACCAATTAAATATGGACTCTTTAGGGCTGGGGCCCAGATAAACATATCGTTCAAAAGTTCTTTGGGTGATCCTGATGTATACAGATAGAGTAAGATGCCAAAGTCCATTCTAAGATCAAGACTGGTGGCCTCTAAAACATTATCAGACTCTGGTACATTATCTAAATAATGTACCAGTACTAGGTGGCTAGAATTCCTGTGGCAGAAGCTAGGACCACCTACATAATTTACAGGGCTCAGTGCAAATGAAAATGCAGGGCTCCTAACTTTTAAATGATTAAAAATTATGAAGAATTTCAAGATAGCAACAGCAGGGTATTAAATCATGCTTAGGGTACTTATAAACACACAGCCATGTATAACAACACTCACATACCCAAAAAGCCAGCCTGTCCTAGCACCCAGGCCTAGGGAATAACTACTTTGTACGTTCTTTCTGCTTTACTACTACAGCTCTTTGTTCTTGTACTATAGGAGGATTGACTCTTACAAAACTCTTTCCTACTCCATGAAATTTTAATAAAAAGAAAAAAAAGATACTGGAGGTAGTCTAGCCTAACTTTACATCCAAAGAAGTAATTTCTTTCTAGTTGCCTCTGATATAACAGAAATCAGACAAATCACCTAGTAAATTAGAAAAAGTGACTTAGGCTTCTCCATACCTCCTTTTTCTCTTCTTAAATGGAGACAGTGTTTGCCCACTGCATCCTGTTGCTATGAGAATGGGTTGAGATGTATAATACAGATGTGATCTTTTTCCATGCTTGCTCTGAAGCAATGTTAGGGTCACATTCAATACCCACTGGTTTCCAAAAAATGTAGCCAAAGCCACATTGCATTAAAGAAATGTATATTTTGCAGAAATTATGTGGGCAGATGGAGAGAGAAAAATATTTCATGTCTAGTAAAAACATCTTCAAACTCCCCGTTAAGCATCTTCCTTCTTCCCTCCAAATTTTTCTCCCCTGGCAGCCACCTCATCTCACCTTGTTTTCTTTCCTAAATCAATCTCCCTAAAAATCTTCTTCACCTTTTCTCTGTTATCTTGAAATATCGAACTCACTCCTCAATTTGAATGAAATAAAAGCTCATTAATCATGATCATCCACTGCTCTTCCAACATGTCCCAGGACCATCTCAACACCACCTCCAACCCAAAAGACTTCTCAAAATAGACCCTCTCCCAGTGAGATGCTAAGGGTTTGGAAGAGTCTGCTGACAAGAAAATGCCATATAATTATATAGGTTTACAGTAAATGTTAATTCTCTCCACTCTCCCACCCTCTTTACTGTTTCTGTCTGAACATTGCCAGTAATGAGATAGATCCACCTCCTCACAACATAAATTCATTCTCTTTCCCCACAGCTTATTTACTGGAATATTCTTTCTTATGTTGAGCTCAAATCTACTTCTCCGTAACTTCTGTCTGAAGTTTATCATTCCCCCTGAAACAAGTGAGAGTGAGCTTTATTATTCTTCAAGATGGCAGTTTCTTCTTCCATGGGTCTCTCCACAGTCCATTCATTGCTCTTTCTGTGACAGACTTTCCAAATTCTTGACTATATTGGTTGCCCTCTACTGAGTAGTATCCAATTTCCTCTCCTACTAAACTAAATGAAATCTCCAAATGTGGTCTCTGATGTCGTATAGACTGCCAAAGGACCTTCTATTGATTTGGGAACACTAGTGCCCCCATATCTGAAGACAATACATTCTGTGATCCCTGATGGATTTCAGGACTGAGAGATACACACACTTACATATTCTTTTCTATACTTACCACTCACTGTGACTGTTACTTTTACAGTTTGAGGTGCTACAGCAAAACTAGCCTGAGTTTCTCTTTTGTTCCTCTCAGTTTCACAGATAGAAGATTTATCCTTACCATCGATCTTAGCAACTTTAACATATGATCTTTTTTCTTTCCTTATTAAGAACTTCTACCTTTTCACTTAATGGAAGCACTTGCTAGTTTCTCTTCAGTCTATCCAAATTGCCAGCATTGCTATTCTGGTGCTTTGGGACCATTATCAAGTAAAATAACAGTCACTTGAACACAAGCATTGAGATACTATGAAAGTTGATCTGATAACGAAGATGGCCACTTAGCGACCAAAGGGAGGGTGGTATGTAGAGAATGAATACACTAGACAAGGGAATGAGTCACATTCCAGGCAGGATAATGTGATATGACATGATCATGACACTCAGAACAATGGGAAATTTAAAATCTATAAATTATTTATTGCTGGATTTTTTCCATTTAATATTTTTTAATTACAGTTAACTAAGGGTAACAAACTATGGATAAAAGGGAAGTACTATAGTTATCAAATCAGAACATTTCTATATCTTCAGCTTATTGGACAACACTCTTGGGAGGCTTTTGCTAATATCATGAGGATAGAAGAAGAACGACTTATGGTTTAGTCACTGACTGTTATGGTTTTGATGTGGTGTCACCAGAAGCTCACATGTACAACACAGCAAGAGGGGCAGAGGAGAAATGATTGGGTTGCAAGAGTCTGAATCAGTGAATTAATCCCCTGATAGGGATTAACTGAGTGGTAACTGAAGTGGTAGGGTGTGGCTGGAGGAGGTGGGGATTGAGGCATGGCTTGGGGTATATATTTGTACCTGGAAAATGCTATCTCTCTCTCTCTCTCTCTCTCTCCCTCTCTCTCTCTCTCTCTCTCTCTGCTTCCTGATCCCCATATGAGCTGCTTTCATCTGCCACACTCTTTCTCCATGGTGTTCTGCCTCACCCAGAGCCCTGAGGAATGGAGCCAACCTTCTATGGACTAAGACCTCTGAAACCTCAAGCCCTCAAATGAAGTTTTCCTCCTCTAGAGTTGTTCTGGTTGGGTCATTTTAGTTACAGCAGTGAAAGAAAAGCTGACTAAAACACTAACGATGGTGAAGCAGGGCCCCAAAATTTCAGCAATCAAAGATGGTATTGGTATTGTGATGCCTCCTGCTTCGCTCTTCCTGCTAAGGATTGCTTTGGCTATTCTGGGTCTCTTATTCTTTCAGATGAATTTCATGATTGCTTTCTCTCTTTCTATGGGGTAAGTCATTGGGATTTTAATTGGAATTGCATGGAATTTGTATAGTGCTTTTGGTAGAATGGCCATTTTGACAATATTAATTCTGTCTGTCCAAGAACATAGGCGATCTTTCCATCGTCTAAGGTTTCCTTTAATTTCTCTCTTTAGTGTTCTGTAGTTTTCATTGTAGAGGCTTTAACCTCTTTTGTTAGATTGATTCCCAAGTATTTTACCTCTTTTGAGGCTATTGTGAATGGGGTATTTTTCCTAATTTCTCTTTCAGAGGATTCATCACTGATGTATAGAAATGCATTTGATTTATGGGTATTGATTTTATATGCTGCTACTTTGCTGAATTCATTTATGAGTTCTATAAGTTTTCTGGTGGAACTCTAGATATAGAATCATGTCCTCAGCAAATAGTGATAGTTTGAGTTCTTCTTTTCCTATTCGTGTCCCTTTAATTTCTTTGGTCTAATTGCTCTGGCTAGAGTTTCAGGAACTATGTTGAATAAAAGTGGTGAAAGAGGGCATCCCTGTCTTGTTCCAGTTTTTAGAGGGGATGCTTTCAATTTTTCTCCATTTAGAATGATGTTGGCCTTGGGCTTAGCCTAGATAGCCTTTACAATGTTGAAGTATACTCCTACTATCCCTATTTTTTCTAGTGTTTTTTTTTTTCTTGGTGCTAGAGATGGAACCCAGGGCCTTGTGCATGCAAGGCAAGCACTCTACCAACTGAGCTATATCCCCAGGCCCTTTCTAGTGTTTTGAGCATGAATGAGTGCTGTATTTTATCAAATGCTTTTTCTGCATCTATTGAAATAATCATGTGGTTCTTAATTTTAAGTCTGTTGTTGTGGTAAATTACATTTATTGATTTCTGGATGTTGAACCAACCTTGAATCCCTGGGATGAAATCCACTTAGCAATAGTAACAACAACAGCATGGTATTGGCAAAAATAGACAGGTAGACCAATGGTACAGAATAGGGGACACAGAGACAAACCCACATAAATATATTTATCTCATACTAGACAAAGGTGCCAAAAATATTCACTGGACAAAAAATAGCCTCTTCAACAAATGGTGCTGGGAAAACTGGAAATTCATATGCAGCAAAATGAAATTAAATCCCTATCTCTTGCCCTGCACAAAACTCAACTCAAAATGGATCAAGGACCTAGGTATTAGACCAGAGATCCTGCACCTAATAGAAGAAAAAGTAGGTCCAAATCTGCATCATGTCAGCTTAGGACCCGACTTCCTTAACATGACTCCCGAAGCACAAGAAATAAATGGGATAGATTCAAACCAAAAAGCTTTTTCTCAGCAAAGGAAACAATCAACAATGTGAAGACAGAGTCTACGGAATAGGAGAAAACCTTTGCCACATGCACTTCAGATAGAGCACTAATCTCCAGAATTTATAAAGAACTCAAAAAACTTTACACCAAGAATACAAATAACCCAATCAATAAATGGGCTAAGGAATTGAGCAGACACTTCACAGAAAAGATCTATAAGCAATCAACAGATATATGAAAAATGTTCAATATCTCTAGTAATAAGACAAATGCAAATCAAAACTACCCTAAGATTTCATCTCACTCCAATTGAATGTCTACTATCAAGAATACAAGCAACAATAGGTGTTGGCAAGGATTTGGGGGAAAAGGTACACTCATACATTGCTGGTGGGGTTGCAAATTGGTGTAGCTCTGGAAAGCAGTATGAAGATTCCTTAGAAAACTTGGAATGGACCCACCATTTGAACCAGCTACCCCACTCCTTAACCTATACCTAAAGGACTTAAAATCAGCTGACTCAGCCACATCAATGTTTATAGCAGTTCAATTCACAATAAGTAGATTGTGGAACCAACCTAGATGCCCTTCAATAGATGAATGGATAAAGAAACTGTGGTACAGATACACAATGGAATACTATTCAGCCATAAAGAAAAATAAAATTATGGCATTCACAGGTAAATGGATGGAGTTAGAGAATATCATGCTAAGTGAAATAAGCCAATCCCAAAAAACCAAAGACGGAATGATTTCTCTGATAAGTGGATGATGAAACATAACAGGGTCAGCAGGGGTACACCAAGAATGGAGTAAGGATGGATTGTGCAGAGGAAAATGAGGGATAAGGAAGGGGCAGCGGGAAGGAAAGATAATAGAATGAGACAAACACCATTACCCTATGTCCATGTATGATTACACAAACAGTGTGACTCTACTTTGTGTACAACCAGAGAAAGGAAAGTTGTGCCCCATTTGTGTATAATGAATCAAAAAATTAAAAAAAAATTTTTCAAGATGGAGTTGGGAACTCAGAGCAAAGATACCAGCATTGATTGAAATAGCAAGGCCTCAAGTGATATATTCCTTACTCCAATGGAATCCAGAGAATAAACATCACACTCTCAAACAGCTTGCCTGCTCTGTGCTGCCAGCAACTGAACAAGTTTAACATCTGCTCTCTCTCAGGTACTTACTGGGGTCCATTCTCAAGCAGGTCAGAGCCTCATGATGAGCAACAAGTAACCAAAAAAAATAAGAGCGCAATTACAATTAGAAGGAAAGCTGCAGAGTACAAGAAGAAGCAACATAAAAGAAGAAACATACTTTAAATGTGGATGACCAGAAAAGATGTCTCTGAGATAATGTTTAAATTGACACCTGGAAAGATATCAAAAGAAAGAACTAATCACAGAGTAGATGGGGAGAGCTTATAGCAACAAAAAGCTTTGGCACAGAAGGGTTGAAAAGTTCCAGTGGAGAAAATTTTGGTATGTTTGAAGGAGTCAAAAAGATGACTACATGACAGAGACTTGGTGAATCAGAAGGAGGGAGGCAGGAGGTGGAATGACAGTGGAAAAGATGGCCAGAGGCCAGATCACATGAGCCCTGAATTGCCAACATATGAAGATTCAGCGTTACACAGTAACTACTAAGAAAAGTGAAGAGCTTTAGGCAAGAAGGTAGGATGATCTGATTTGGACTTTAAAAGATGACCCTGCCTGCATTGTGAAGGGTACGTTGGAGGGAGGCAAGATGAAAGCTTGCTGTCAGTTTGGAGGCTGTTAGACTTCAGATGAGACTGACAGTGGTTTAGCTGTCCATGGTAACAGTGAAGGCAGAACACAGACAGCCTTATTCGTTTGTTTACTGCAGTCTTAACAGAACATAAATTTATGTGCTCCAGCTATCTACATACACCTAGGTATACCTAAGAGTTCTTAAAATATGGTCCCCAGATGAGCAGTGTCAGCATCATCTGGGACTTCTCAGAAATGCAAACTTCAGGCAGTACTCCAGACAAACTGAGCCAGAAACTCTGTGACTGGGGTCCAACAATCTAGGTTTTAACAAGCCCTCCAAGTGATTTTTATACTCACTAAGGTTTAAGGGTCACAGACCTCGAGGAATTAAATAACTTTGGACTTTCCAAACACAACAAAATATGTGTAGAGAATTACCAAGTCAATCATACAGAATTAAAATACACTTTACAAATAGTCAATAAACCTGGATTAGTATAAAAGACTGAGAATATCAGAGTAGTGTTCCGTAATGAAATTTTAATTTCTATATAGTAGGAACTTGTATGAAAACTCAGTCATTGTGTTTAAGAGAATCCTCTTCTGCTCCTTCCAGGACATTTTTTGTCCTTACATTGTTTCAATTATGCTTGTACACTTGTATTCTCCATCAAGTTTTGTATATGATAGCTGCGTCCCTCCATTCAATCTGCTCTTAATGTCTGCTTGTAAATTTGTTCAAATATATAGGCTTTATTATTTGGATTTGCTGAAGATTTGCTCTTCTAATATTCACCGAGACTTGTTAGTTATTCATTTCATTAATCATGGGAACGACATTTTTGGTTTACTTTGGTGCTTTCCCTTATCCTAGACAAAAAGGGAAGTTTGACTACTTATTGTCAGAAAAATGTCACTACCTGATGAGTGTAAATGAAAAATGGCTTTTCCCTGCATGGAGTACCATGACACTTCCTTTGCCATGCCATTAAACACCCCCTTCGATGTACTAGTTAAGGACCTCACTATTACACTATTTCACAATACTGTTGGGTGTGCTGATTGTAGTAATTAGCTTAGTTATTAGTAATCATATATTTATTGCATGACCCGAAGAGGAATAGCTTGAGTTTCAAGTTTAGAGTTTGGGTTTAAAAAAGGAAAAGATGTGGTCCTGTCTGGAAGCCCAGAGTCTAGGTGAAATGATCGAGATTCCAGAGTGTGCAGACCCCTGGGGAAAAGAAAGCACCCACATTTGAGACCCTCAGTCTCAAATGCCATCTGGAATACTTGTGAAGCCTGAAAAATTAATTGTTTATTCAGTCTTAAAAAGAATGAAATTCTGATGCATGCCACAACATAGATGAACCTTAGAAACATTATGCTAAGTGAATTAAGACAATCAGAAAAGAATAACTATGTTATGATTCCATTTACATGAAGTATATAGAGTAGGCAAACCCATAGATACAGGAAGTAGAATAGAGGTTACTATAAGTCAGGAGGAAAGGAAAACAGGGAGTTATTATTTAATAAGTTGTAGTTCCATTTGGAAAGACCAAAAATTCTAGAACTGAATAATGGTGGCAGTTGCCCAATACTGAGTGTGATTAGCACTCTACACTCAAAATGGTGAAAGTAGTAAATTTTAAGTTATGTATATTTTACGACAAAAAAAAACAACTTAAAAATAATTGTTCAAAGATAGCACTGACTAAATACTTCTTTACTCACACCCACGTGGGGCTGCAATAAGAATGAAATAACATGGTATAACAGAACAAAGGAAATGACTATAGATGTTCACTACCATTATAACTATTGCATATATTTAAATTATTTGCCCTCCATATTTGCAGTTCCTGGACCACATGCCTTCAATCTCTGTCTATGAGATACACTGGACATCAGTGACAAAATAAGTATATTTCGCAGACCTACTTCAGACCATGTCATCTGAATCCATCAAGGAAATAAAACTTGCATTATAAATTCCTCCAGTTATTTCACTCAAAACGTAAGATGCAATAAAATGTAAAAGCTAAGCAGTTTCTAATTTTGGCTTACACATTTTCTGTAAATGGAAAAAAAACAGAGGAGGATTTTTGTGCATAATAAAAACCTGCATATCTTCTCAGAAGGGGGTTTCATACCAAAAGATCCTCACTGCTCTAGAAAGAAAATGCAATTCCTGATCTGTGTCTGCTAGTAACACCCACCTGTCCCTTCTTCCCTAATGAGATGAAATTAAGAAGGAGATAGCAATTTGCAAATATCCTCCCCTTGGCTGATTTATGCTTCTACAATGTGTGTCAAATTCTTTCCAAATCCTTTGTGCTGCATGTGTGAGAAGACATTCAGAAAAAGGTTTTAGAATGCTTCTAATCTTCTAAATCAACAATGAAGAAAAAAAAATGAAGCAAAGGTCAAGGTTTTGATGCACTGCTTCTAAAATACATCCCACACTGAGTAAAATGCCATGAAATCATCTGTCAGAACCTACTTTCTTCTAGAGGCTGCATTCCAGGAGCGTGAAGAGAGCCCGAGCAGCTATTGCTGGTTTCCTTAGATTCCAGTGCACCTTAATCATATTCACAAGACTGTACATTTTCATCACGGCAGGAGCTGACAGAATTTTGTGACAATTCTAGGAAATGCTTTCAGATGGCCCCTTCTATCAATTATGAATGTTTCACAAAACTCTACCTAAGTGGAGTGGCTTGGTTCTCAAAGCAGGGTCTGATTAGGCAGTGACTGTCCTTTGTCTCCTTGCCTTGAAATTTAACATTGTTTGCAAACAAAGAAAATAAATTGGATGAAGGTGAGTAGGCTCTAACTAGTTGCAAATGGTTATTTTATCTCATAAAAAATTGTACATTTATGTACTATGTACAGACCTTGTAATCAATGATGGACTGCATACATGACAGTGGCCCAATAAGGTTATATTTCCTACTGACATGGCAGTTTCCTGGTTTATTATTAAGTGACATGTGACTGTATTTGTTTACCTTATTCATTAGAGAGGATTGTATAAATTTCACTATTTTCTTCCCAGAATGTGCTTAATGTGATTGTAAATAGACTTATAAATTACTCCTTTTAGGTTCTAATAAAAAATAGTCAATTCTCATTATTCATTCTAGTGATGTTCTATAAAGTTGCCACAAACACTGAATTAGCAAATACTGAACCATCGCTCCTAGGGGAAATACAGGGTGAGGTTCCTGCAAACGTCTAGCCACATTTTTATCAACCTTATTTTAAGTGTCTCTGTTTAAAGACACCTTATTTAATGTATATTGTTAATTCATTAACATTGAACTCACAGCCAGCAGCAGTATAGGTCATGCCTGAATGAAGTTTTCTTAGCACAATATTTTCTCTGTAAGACTTGTCAAAGCCTTCTTACACTTAAGAACAATAGACAGCACCTCAAGACTGCATTTGGGGACCACCCTAAACACTGAAATCACTAACAAAAACAAACATGAAAAAAGTGTACTAAATAGACTCTGCAAAGGGAACTCAGTTACAGTATGAGAGTAAAAGCAAGAAGGCAGAGCATCACCTTGTTTGACCTCGACTGGGAACATGTCCATCAGGTGACTCAAATTGTTTACTTCTCTGCACATGTCCTAGAATGACCACAGAGGCACTGTAAGTATTGATTTTGAGGTTACAAATAGAATTCAGCAAATAGGTGAATTCACAAACACAATTCTGTAAATAATGAGGATCAACTGTATATGTATTCAACTGAAACATCTCTTAGCTTGAAGACAATTTTTCACTTCATAACTATAGCCAGTTTAGTTGTTAGGACACAATGAGTGGTGACCCAGTGGTCATGAGATCAGTTAATTGCAACATTGTTTCTATTTGTTTTGCACAGTCCCCAGATGATTTTATAATAATAACAATATTTACACTACTGTGCCCTTGTTGGTGTGTTATGGTTTAGATATTAGGTGTCCTGCAAAAGCTCATGTGTGAGGAAATGCAAGAAGGTTTAGAACAGAAATGATTGGTTTATGACAGCCTTAATCCAATCAGTGTATTAATCCCCTAATAGGTGTTAACTAAGGGGTAACTGAAGGTGGGTAGGGTATGGCTGGAGGAGGTTGGTCCTGGGGGCATGCCTTTGGGATACATATTTTGTATGTAGTGAATGGAGTCTCTTTCTCTCTCTGCTTCCTGATCATCATGGGAGCTGTTTCCCTCTGACACAATCTTACGCCATGATATTCAGCTTTACCTTGAGCCCTGAAGAATGGAGCTGGCTGTCTATGGACTGAGAGCTCTGAAATTGTGAGCCTCAAAATAAACCTTTCCTCCTCTAATTGTTTTCATCAAGTCTTTAGTCACAGCAGCAAAAAAAGCTGACTAAAACATGGTATTATGGCAAGACTTGAAACTGATCTGATGGGGGTGAGCAGAACCTGGCTACATGATCTGCCATCACTATGGAGACAGATTCAGACTTGGAAAGTCTGGGTCATGTTTGAAGGTGGGCTGAAACAGAGCCTGCCTCTTGGCACAGGAAAGCCTAGGGGGGCACTTAAATGACCACATTGAGGGTCAAGTTGGAAGAGAAAGGAAAAGATGAAAAATGAGAGAATGAGGCAGGAACTGAGAGGTTATGGAACAGGAAGACAAGTCTTCAAGGAACTTCAAGGTAAGAGCATTTAGAACACACATGGTGAGAAGGCTGAAATTTTCATTCTCTGAGGTGTGGGTATGTGAGTCTCATCAGAAGAAAACTTATTTAGAAAGATTTGCAAAAGTGGAGAAAAATTTTATTTAATAAGCATCAAGTTCTGCTCCTCCTCAGTAAATTAGCAATGGTATGACTTTGAGAAATACAATTTACTTTGCCTCCAAGGTAACAGTTTATCACAATGATAAAAATCATACAGTTAAAATAAATATCTAAAAATCATCAGTCTAAACCTCCTCTTCCCAAACACACTTCACATACCCATGTCTATTTTATACCTAAATACTACCAAAAGTGGAAACTTTCTCTTTTTTTGTACTGGAAATTGAACCCAGGAACACTCTACCAATGAGCTGCATCCCCAGTCCTTTTTATTTTTTAATTTTAGATAGGGTCTCATTAATTCGTTAAGACTGGCCTCAAATTTGTGATCCTCCTGCCTCAACCTCCTGAATCATACAAATTATGCCCAGTAAAATTGAAAAATTTAAAGTATCCACTAATAGCTTATTTCTGATTTTACCATAATAAATCCCATAAATTTATATTTACTAAAGATAGACTACCATTTTTATGATATGTAGATGGCTATCCAAAGAACTCCCAGAATTCATTCAGCTCTTAGTAGGTCACCTAAGAAACAACAGTGAGGGAACTTTCCAGCAAAAGAGTATTTTCTTCAACAGAAACAAGGCAGTGCAGCTTGGGGGCAAGTTTCCTCCTTGCTGTTCCTCCATATTGCCCTATAGATGGGTCCTCCATGACAGTTTCACTACATGATAATTATGTGTGTATATGTTTGATTTTCCTCTAGATCCCAACCTTCATCAGTGGAGGGACTATGTCTTCTTCTTCCCCAGCACTACTCACAGTGTTTGACGTAAATGCTCAATGAGTGCCCACAGTCATATGCCCAATCTGTCTACATGTGGTATCCTCTGTGTGTTTGCCTCTATCATTAACAAGTAAGGGGGAGAGGATGTAAATCCAGTTATTTCTAAAAACTCATCCTGCTCTAAAGTTCTCTGAGCATCAGTGTGGGCAGCAGCATCTCTCTATGCCCCAATCTGGATATTTTCACTGAGATTCCTTTCCAGGCCAGGTACACATAAGGTGTCATTGTGAGCATTGGAGACCAGCTCCTTAATTCTACTTGGTAAATATATCCTAACCTGCTGGAAGCTTTGTCCCTTGACAGGATTATATCCTAAGATTATCCTACTGCTCCAGGAAATTCTGGTAAGAGGGCAGAGACTTCTACCCTGTCACTATATCAATGATTTAGGTACGACAACTCATTTTAACAACCGATCCTTCTATGCCTCTTTTTCCTGGAAGTGATTTTACAGAATTTCCAGTATCCTAACGATACCTCAGAGACCAAACATTTTTAATAGTGCTCTCTCAAGTATGGGAAGAGTTTTTGATTTAAAGTCTAAAGACTAGGAACCTAATCTCTCTGAAAAAGTTATTCGTTGAATTTTGAGTTTTAGTTTTTCTCATGTATAAAGTGAAATCAGTAATAACTATTTTTGTTGTAAGGCACAAGTAGAGTTAATCACATGAAAGATCAGATGAAGTCAGAGGTTAAGCACATTTGAGTCAGGGTATGTTAGCTCAGCTGCAGCCACACAGGCCTTGAATCTGTTCCATTGAGTTCATCCCTGATCTAGGTCCTCCACACTGCTACACCCTCATCCAAGAATGCTGTTTGCTGGTTCTCTTCATGGATAATTCCTATTTAATAAAGGCTCTACCCAGATGTCACTTCCTCAGAGGGAATATCCCCATCTTTCCTAAAATAGCCGCTAAGCCTTTTATCATTTAATCTGCTTTACTGTTTTCTGGAGCACACTTATTGGCTTTATCTATTGCCTCTCCTACTGGAATGTAAGTTCTTTGAGGGCAAGGGCTTTGTCCTCTGTTATTATGTGCCCAAAGGCTAGAGTGATCATACAGAGTAGGTGCACATGAAATATTTATATAATGAATGAATAGATGTGCAAATATAAACATAGAAACAACAAAAAATAATCTTATGATAACATGAAAGTAAAGCCAGAGAAGCAATGACAATAAACAGGAAGTGTAAGATGTAAAATTGACCCTGTTCAGAATTTTGTAAATGCACTTTTATTAATTCTTCTGTAAACACAATTGTCAACATATAAATTTACATATAGATTATAAGTTACTGCAACCAAATAGCTTGATTTTTTGTTTGTATGCCTCCTCTCCCATGGCCAAGCAGAGTACCTGGCAAAACTAGATTAAAATGATAGTTTGTTTACAAAGACATCATTTTAATGCAATGCCCCTGACAACTGAGTAGGGAATTAATCCAGTACTAATTCAGAGAAAAGATAATAGCATCTAGACAAATTATTGACATCGTTCGTCTCACAGATATATTTCTTGGTGATGTTTGCCTAAATAAACCAATGCTTGTAAAAAATCTGTTAAAAATCACAGCCTAGAGTGAAGAGGAGGACTGAAGAATTGAAATTTACAGAAGGAAAATGCCTGTCTCTCCATAGATTTCCCCTGTTTCTTTCTCTCTTCTTGCTGTCACAGTCTTAGAATCTCAATAAAGATGGCAATAAATTGGGTTAGGGAAGATGACAGGAGGAACCTTTGGCAGAGGAAGGAGAACAGAAGATAAGAAGATTAAACCCAAGTGAGAGTAGATGTATGTGGCAGGAAATCCGTGAGGCAGGAAGACCTGCATTGAATGTGTACCTCGCCCATGACCTGTAGTAATGAAAGTCAACTGCATGAAAAAAGAAAAGAAATATCCTACAAGAATATTGCAAATTCTAGGAAGAAAATTACAGTGAAGTTATTTTAGCACACAAATTCCTCATACAAACCATTAATTTTGAAATTCATTCATTTTGCAAATATGTGTTAAATGCCAACCACAGGCATTACTAAACCTTGGAGACTTTAATTTATATTAATAAGAACTATATTATATTTGAGGCAATGCCCAGAACTATTGTTCAGTTATGCACATTCTTCCATATTTGTGCTATCAATTTACTTCAATAACATTTAATGAGTGTTTACTATATATTGACAAGTCAATATAGGGGACTCAAAATACATAACTTCCTTTGTTTTAGAGAACTTACACTGACAAGGAAAGAAAATGCTTAAACAAGTCACTATATAATAAGTCACTGTGCATACTACAATTGGGTTAATGTTTTATAAAGAGCTGAGGATGGGGATGCCAATGGATGCACAGGAACAATTTCCAAAAGGAGGTATCTTATATGCTTTGAAGTGCCCTCACTAGAAGGACAAAAGGTGAAAGTGCATTCCAGAAGCAGCGGTACCAAAAATGTACCTGTGCTGAGAGTTGGTAAGAACACTTTGGGGCAAATGGGCAGAAAGAAAATGGATTAAAAATAATAAATGGAACTGTAAGGAAAACCAACATCTAAGGTTAGAATAAAGTAAAAGGAGCCCATCTGGCAATTAGGCTAACTCTCATGATGGGCTAGGGGGGATATAGGAAATGGGTTGGGCCAGTCCAGGTTTACATGAAATCACTTGGACATGTTTCTTTGTTTCCCAGAAATATGCCGTAGCCCAGGATTCCCTGAAGCCTCAACAGAGCTCCCATCTACTTCAGTCCTTTAAACAGGAATCCCTTGTCCCCTTTAACACACATGTCCCTACCTCTATTAGACTACAACATAAACAAAAAAGAAAGAAAGAAAGAAAGAAAGAAAGAAAGAAAGAAAGAAAACTGTATTTCTTGTGTTAACCCACTGAGATGTATTTCAATAATTAGCCTAACCTGAAAAACTCAGAAAATGTTATTTCAAGTTACAGTATAATATAAATAATTAGGGATTTATAACCATTTGAACATCTAGGGAGCCAAGGGGGAAGAACCACCACTGGCCTTCAGGACTCTTAACTGGATGGGGATTACAGGAAACCCCTGCTGACATTCTCCCTTGCCTCCAGCACTGAAGTAGGTGGTTTGCAAAAGCTGTCAGCAACGCCAAATCAGTCATTCAGGGCCCACATGTCTACCTGCAGCTGACACCAGAGACAAATTTTTTTTTCTTTCTTCTACTTGTGAAATCTTGTGTATTGCTTTTCTTTGGTAGATTCTAACCCAGAACTCTGCTGGAAGAGAAATGAGAGAGAGAGAGAGAGAGAGAGAGAGAGAGAGAGAGAGAGAGAGAGAGGCGCTCACTATGAGAAAGAGAAGGAAAGAGAATGCAAACCAAGGATCTAACAGGTCTGACTTCCTACCACATGCCCATCAGAATGGTTAAAATAAAAAATGCTGACAGTACGAAGTTTTGCAAAGATATAAAATTAGTGGAACTCCAAACTCCTGTGCTGTGCTGGTAGGAATACAAATTAATACAGCCTCTTCGGAAAACTACTTGGAAGAATCTACAAAAGCTAAAATATGCTTACCTTATGACCCAACAGTTCTACTCTTAGGTATATGTCCAGAGAAATGTATTTGTCCATTACAAGACATGATCAAGAATGACTTTAACAATTCATAATAGGATAAACCTGGAAACGACCTAGATGTCCATCAACAGTTAGGTGGATTTAAAAAATTATGGACTGTTTAGATAATAGAATACCATACAATGAAAAGAAAGAACTATTGCCACACACATCATCAACATGGATAAATCCCCAAAACACTGTGTTGAACAAAAACCGCGAGACACACACACACACACACACATACACACACACCCCCAATGTATATACTGTCTTATTAATGCTATATATATGTGCATTAATGCAGAATCAATGCTGTATATTCTATTGTTCTGTTTCCCTAGAGAAACTTAACTAATACAATAGCCAATTATTCAACATTTGTGGTTTGGATGACTCACTGAATAGAGCACATGAAATGAAGACAGTTGTCAGGGACCAGTTCCAAGGGAACTATTGTAGGAAGCAATTTTCCCTTAAGACCCTGGAAGGTTGATGAATAGTGTTAAAAGGGGCCAGAGCTGAAGATGGGGAGTGCTCTTTAGTGGATCCTGAGCAGTTTCTTCACAGATACATAAAAAATCAAGCTGGGATTAAAAGTAGGTAAATATGCAAATCTGGATGAGATATTTCTGAGATAAGATTTATATGGAAAGATCACTGTAGTGAAGGAAACAAAGAAAACATCAGACATGTAGCTGCTAGGCCACCTTGCCTTGCCATGGCCTTGAAATATCCTCTATTCCTGGTTCACGGCCATCATCAGTAGCTGCAATGCATTCCCACATAGCTCCCTCCTCCTCCAGGTAGACTTTGGGGACTAACTGCAAACCATTCCTAATGCTCTCTGACTTGGCCTCCTCTAAGCACCTCTCATTTTCCCTTGTTAATAGGATGTTTTATCATCATCCACATGGTCTTTCATGTGTATGGTTTATGAAGGACATTGTGTCTTCTCTTTCAGGTTTCCTTCCCATTCCTCCACAGCACTGTTCAAAACAAAACATTATCTAGATGTTATCTTTAACTGTATCTGTCATGTTAAAGGTGATCAGTAAGGATTTTCTGAATGAAGAACAAATGAGCACAAATATTACTACTGAGCAGATCCTTAGTAAATGCCTATCTTAGTGTCAGGAGTAATCTGAACATTAAGAGTAATAGATCCCCATGCTGTGGTGCATGTCTGTGATCCCAGCAACTGGGAAGGCTGAGGCAGGAGGATCCCAAGTTCAAGACCAGCCTCAGAAACTTAGGGAGTCCTAAAGCAATTTAGTGAGACCCTGTCTCAAACAATAAAAAGGACTGGGGATGTGGCTCAGTGGTGAAGCACTCCTGGCTTAAATCTCCAATACCAAAAAATAAATAAAACAAGAGCAATAGAGTTTGCTAGATAGTCAAATGAAGTATCTCATTTGTACATCCTAGTCTATTTTACTATTGTTGAGATAATAACTTTAATTAAATCAAACATTCATTTTTGTTTTACTTTAAAAAATTTCATAATCTTGTTTCAGACTGATTTATATAATCTATGCCATCAAATTTACCTTTTAGGAACTGGTGATACATTGAGATGAACAACAGTTTTGAAAAGAAAAATTACATGGCAGTTGGACGGTGTTACAAAAAAGAGCACTGGACTGGAGGCTAGTAGATACACTCTCACTTAGATCTTCAACAACCACCAGCAGCATCAACAGCAGAAGCAGAATTACAACAACAGTCGGTAGCACGTGTTGGATGCTTACTATGTACCAAGGCCTGCACCAAGTGCCTCACATCTCCCTTGGTCCTCATATAACCTCCATGAAATGGGATAAATCCCAGTGTCCAAATCATTTAAACTTTCCAAGCTTCAGATTTTTCATCTGCAAAGTTAAAATTCTGAAGCAAAGAATAATAACCTACAGCTAATTGTCACACACGTTTTTAAGGCTGTTTCATAAGTACTAGTTAATTTGCCATTCCAGTTAAGCACTGTATTAAATTTCTTGAGGGCCCTGAATTTACTAGAAACTGTTCTGCAGGCTAACTTCACATACCGTGACTTCTGAAAGTACACAAATCAATTTCCAACATTACTGCAGGGTTATGTAGTTTCATTGAAGTTTCTTGAGAGCAAAGGAGGTGGTTATATCATGCAGCCTCCACAGCTCACTATCTTCCTCCCTTAGACCCCTTGACTTCTTCAGGCACCTCCTTACCTCTTACACTGACAACCTGCCCTTGTTATTTAAAGGAACAAAAGCAGGTCTAAAAACATTAAAAGAAACAAAATCAATGGTTGGTCAAAACAATAACCACCTATTGACACTCAGACACGCTCCAGAGAAGCCTGGATCCACACTGCCAGAAGTTTTACCACTCAGTGGGGTAGGACAGGCAGATGCCAGCGTACTGATAACTAGTGCACAAAAGACTTGAACCCTGATCCCTGATTCCAGCACAGTGTTATTTCTACATACCACAAAAGGCTTTTAAGAGCTCTTCCAGCTCTGATATGATGCAGTTCTTTGAAATATAGAAACAAGCATGGTGTAATAGTGTAAACAAGAGAAGATATTCATTCTTTAGCATTTGAGAATTACCAACCTCAGTTTCCCATGTTTCATAGGGCATGTGGATTGAATTTGGAGTTTCTACATGGGGTTGTCCCTGTGCCAGTGGTGGTCACTCTGTTTGAAGCGCCTTAGATGATCTGAGAGATTTGCATCCCTGTCTCCTAGGCAAAATCTAGGAAGAACAAAATGAAGGAGTTAGCATTAATTCAATATCCAGAGTGGACCAGGCATACTGCTTAGCACAAGAGACATCATTCCCATCTTGTTTATTAGAACACTGAGACACCAGCAGTCTAAACCACTGGTCAACATCCACCAAGGTCATAAGTAGTAAAGCGAGATTTGAATGTGTATAATTTTGCAAAATCCCTGGAAAAACCTCTCCACTGGACAACCCTATGCCTTAATGTGCTAAAACCTAACGAATTTAGCTACATTAATAGGAGTATATGTTTTTTAATCCCTGTTCCCTCTCTGCTGGGGAGGTGAAAGGTCAGGGCAGGGCTACCCCCATCTAAGCCCAAGCTGGTAGCTGTGATTAGAATCCATCCATCCAGAACCAGACATCTCAGTTTTTAAACTTTTTATGTTAGATTCCTAGAAAATGGACAGCTGACCTTAAACAGTCTTCTAGGATAAGCCTGGAAATTATTGTCACAGACAAGAGATGGTGATAGTTTGAAGTGATGTATGGAGGCAGTAACAATGGCAAAGGAGACATGGAGTTGAGAGGCTGTTGAAGAGGCCGAAATGACAGGTCTCACTGATGAATGAGATTTGTAGAGCAGGACAGAGGAATCAAAGATAGCTTAGCCAGGGAGATTAATGAGGGCCTCCCTGAAGAGAAGAGAGGAGGCTGAGAGAAGGCAGAGGTGTGAGTACAGGAGGGTGTTGGGAGGGCCAGTGTCCAGGGCCTGCAGCAGGAAGGACTCAGAGATCCCTTAGGGACAAAGAGGAAGCCAGTGTGGCTGGAGTGGAAAAGAAAGAGAATTCCTTTCTTTAAACTCTAGGAAGAGTTTAGGGAAGTGTGAAAAAGCAGGTCTTATGGGATCTTTCAGACCTTACTAAGAATCCGGAGTTTTCTCCAAGTATAACAAAAAGAAGAGATTGAAGAAAGGGAAAAATCTGATCTGGAACATGTTTTTAAAAGGACCGTCCAGGCTTTGAGTCATGCTCCCCTCTGCTGATATTAGAGTATAAATATAATCCACATGAGAGTATTTTGAGTATTATGCCTGCTTTCTTCTAGACCTTATCATGATTTATGATTTTATATTTTTAACTGTTTTGTGAGTTTCCCACAAGTTTGTAAAGTGCATAAGGATACATAATGTCTGTCCATGTAGACTAACTCCTAACCCAGCATCTGTTATATACTAACTGCTTAAATGTGTATTAAATGAATGTTACTCTAAATCTCTCTGATAATAATTAAGTCAATATCATCCTTGTTCTCCAAAACCACTTGCAGGCCATTATTAGATGATCACCTTTCAAAATGTCTATTTTTTTAAAAAAAAGGTTCTTGCCATCTACAACTATCCATTTTCCATTTTCATGGGACTTGTCCTCCTCCATACTAATTTTGACATTTGAAATTTCCTTTCTAGTCTTCACTCTCCTTCAACATTCATGGTGATGATCTCCAAGCATTCTGACACCATAGTTCCTTAGGTTCTGATGCTCCTTTACCATCACTTCCTTTCTCTTTTGTCCCCCACAAGGCTAGCCACATACTTTCTGCTTCCAGACCTCCTTGTCATTCTTCAGGTCTTACTCATTCCCTCCTACAGAGTCTGGGTTTAATCATCATCACCTCCAATTCCCCATCAAATTCCTGTTCTGTTCTCTCCGTCCATCATCCGCATTCTGGATCACATCCCTCTATACCCAGGCTGGATGGCGGGATGGGCCAGTCACTCAGTGCCCTCAGGAGCAGACTGTGAGACTGTGTGCACGCACTCTATTCTACCACACAGCTTTGTCTTTCCCACTCTATGAAACCCATCTTCGTGCTTTCTCTGATCACTTCATAGGCTGTGGGTACTGTCGGGAATATAACCAATATGGAAGGATCACGTCAAAGGCAAGCTGTCTCACTTCCAGTCTGTCACCCGTGCTACTGATCATGGATTTCAGATGTGTATGGATGGTAGATCTTCCTTCCTATCCCCCAGGATATAGTCCAGATCTCTTCAGTTTTCTCCATGTCACAAATTTCCACACTGTTTTCAGGCACCAAAGTCTGTTACTTATAGATAAAATTGAGGTTATCTAACTTATATCCCCTCAATTCTTTTCTCCCTATCTACTGATCCCTAACCCTTCTCTAATCCTTTCTTCCTTCTATCTCAGAGAAAAAACTGTCTTCCTTGCTTCTTTTCTTCCTAGGACTCAATTGTCCTCTTGTGATATCAGCGCTAACCCTTAAACCCTCTTATTTCATGTAAGATGTTAATCTACCAATTATTCCATATATATATTATATATAATAAAGATATCCATATAGATATCTTTACCTTGATCTATAGATACAATTCTGTCCTCTATCTTATATCAAATCCTAGGAATTCTATTACCCTTCTATGTTCTGGAGCACTTCTTATGCTCACTTCAAAATACAATTTAAACCCCTTGCCTTTACTTCCTCAGCTCAGCTCACTAAATAATCTCTTGAAATCTGATTTCCAAAGCTCACAAGCTGCTGAAACGCTTCCTTGAAGACATCTAGTCCCCTCCTGGTTATCAAGGTCCAGAGTATTTTTCTCAGTCTTCATCCTTCTTGGTCTCAGGATAATTTGATACTGTTCACCACCTCTTCCTTTCAAAATATATTCTTCTCTTGGTAGTCAACTATCCATTCAGTCAGTAAGTCAAGAAATATGTCAAGTGCTATGGAAGGCAAAATAATGACCTTCCAAAGATTTCTAAGTAGCTGGGAATGGTAGTGCACATCTCTAATCCCAGCAACTTGGGAGGCTGAAGCAGGAGAATTGCAAGTTTGAAGCCAGCCTCAGTAACTTAGCAAGACCATCTCAAATTAAAAACTGAAAAGGACTGGGGATGCAGCTCAGTAGTAAAGTGCCTCATACACTACTACTACTAACAACAACAACAACAGCAATAAAGATTTCTATCTTTTAATCCGTGGAACAGATGGATAAATCACTGGCAAAGGGGAAATTGAAATGGCGATGATGAAACTATTGCTGCTGATTAGCTGACCTTGTGAGGTGGAGATGGCATTTCATTATCTAGGTGAACCCAGTGCAATCACAAGGGCCCTTAAATGTGGAATGGGAGGCAAGAGAGTGTGAGTACCCAGGGGGATGCAATGTGAGAAAGATTGAACTGGCCATTGCTGACTCTGGAGATAAAGGGAGACAACCAAGCGATGCAAGCAGCCTCTAGAAGCTGGAAAAGGCAAGAAAATGGATTGGCCCCTAAAATTTACAGAGAGCAATGCAATCCTTCCAGCACCTTGATTTAGCCCAATGAAATATTCTGTGCAAGTCCCACTGGGGGGAGGGGGGGAAATTATGTTGTAAGCTAATCTAAGAAAAATTCCTGCAATCATTGGCCAGATAAAATTATAGGAAAAGAATTTGGTTTCATTTGATGTCCAATCAAAATGGGAGCTCTTTTCCATTCAGAAAAGATAATTTAGTAAATACAATAATAAATACAACTTTTTTTCATTTTTCATGGGAGATGAACAAAGGAGAATTTTTCAGAATCACTATATATGTGAGACATATACTTTCAATTATTCATAAACAGTGAGACTATCTGTGGGTGAAGTTGCATGCTTTATAAATCCCAACCATTAAATGAATTATTTTTGATTAAACATATCAGAGAGAAGACCAAATTACCTTTCTATTTCCTTTCTGCATAATATTATAGAGATCATTGTCACATAAAGCTATGATCAAGGAGTGTATAGCACAAAAAATGTAAAGACAAAACTCTTTTAGAGGCATATTGGGCACTTAATAAAATATAATGACATTTTTCTGGAATTTTGATTTTCATGGTATTTGTTCATTTAAAAATATATATATAATTTGATATGATTTTTTTCTTTTAAATTAACTTTTACTTAATTTTCACTTGTAATTTGCATTTCTTTCTTAAAGAGGGCCCCCAAATTCTATAAGCTTTAGGACTGATAAAATGTACATTTACCCCTACTCTTCCTTCATCCAAACCAATATTTCTTCAGAACCCTACCCATTGGTGCAAATTTATTCCAATCACTTGTGCTAGAAATTTTAGAATTCCAGGGCCAATCTAGAAAAAGGGTGGAGGCATAAACTCTCTAGCATTCTGCCCCTGAATACAAGGAGAACAATTTCCCAGGCACTGCTGTACTTTAGACATGGACTTTTGGGAAATGCTGGAACTCTTAAGACAATGGGGTCTTTTGGAGATGGACTAAATGCATCTTGCATCATGAGATGGACATGAACCTGTTGGGCCAGGGGCAGAATGCTGTGGTTTGGATATGAGGAGTTCCCAAATGTTCATTTTAGGCAATGCAGAAATACTCACAGGTGAAATGATTATGAGAGCTGTAAAACAGTCCATGGATTAATCCATTTGATGGATTAATAATCTGAATGGATTACTGGGTGGTAACTATAGGCAGGTAAGCCAAGGCTGGAGTAAGCAAGTCATTGGGGCCCACACATGGGGATTACATTTTGACCCTGGCTCCTCTCTCTCTCTTCTTTCTGACTACCACATAGTGCACCAGCTATATATTCCCTAAATATTTAATTCTCCTTCCTGCTTCTGCTAAATTTCACATGTGCCCTTCTTATCAATTTTTCCTACAAAATTATTCAATGACTAGTTAGACTCAAGAGATAATTATACTGAAGCAGAAATTTGGCTGGGATCAATAATTATACTCTTCAACAAGGTGCTGATTGAGTTTTTGTTTCAAGGCAGAATAATGAAAGAATTGTACAGGTTGAAAAGTCCTAGAAGTGAGGAAAGGGGGAATCATAGTATACATACAGAGAGTCCATAATTCCATTTATTTGAATGATGTTTCCAGCATTTAAGATGTTCCAGCATTTAAGATGTTCCACTGATACAGATCTTGGTAAAACTCAAGGATTCCAACCAATACTATTCTGGATGCCATGGACTAGAGCAAGAGTGGCCTACTATCGTTTGAAACAGCATTTTGACCATCCTCCTGATAATGTCCTCTGGGATTACCCTTTCCCAAGACATATTTCCTCCTGGGTCCAAATACTCCAAACTAAACATCCCTTCAAAATCAGTATCTGAGGAATTTTACCCTTTTCTTTGGGGAATAAAAAAAAACTAGAAGGATAACATAAAATTTTCAAAAAAAAAATCTTCAGAATAAGGTGAACTATAGGTTTTTTAAAACTCAGGTTGCATTTTTAGCTCTGAACTTGTTTGCCATTATACTAATTCATAGTATTTAAGAATTAGATAATACCTCATTTAAGAATTAGATAACATCTTCTCACATTTCTTTTAAATTTACACTTTCACAACTTCTCCCAAAGACTTTAAGGCAAATAAAATATTTTTTACAAAAACAATTAAATACTTTAAGTGAAAGGAATGGAGACAAAAGGACTGACATGCCCTTTGTATAGATTCAATGAAGGATAAAACATAAAACCCAACATGTGCCCTTAATAAGATACCACTTTTCCAAGGTGTGAGGGTTTGTGCAAAATAATTTGTCCAGTGGCTATTTTTAAAGCCTCAGTGAACACAGCTGTCAGGCTGATATACCATGTCCTGACCCCACCAAGATGACACAAGTCATAGAAGAAAAATCTCAGGAAACTGAATTGTCGCAACACAAAAACTTCAATCACCAGGTCAAGAGTGGTAACCAGGGAGAACAGTTAAGCAACCAACAGCATCTCTATCACACATATTTCTGATTTAAATTTCCCTTAAAATCACAAGATTCTTACATAGAACTTTATGTATTTTTGAGCTATTTTTCTTCTCATTTAGTATATGACACATTTCAGCCAACCTTGGTTCTTGGAGTAGAAAAGAATTTCTTCTCAATCAATATCAATGAAATGACATCTCTTCAGCTTTGCCATCCTGGCAAATCCTACTTTTAAGAGGATGTGAAATATAGCTCCAGTAGACAATTAACACCAGTTTCTGCCATATGGACATGTATCTGTACTTGCACATGATCTATGCCTTTGGGATTAGGTTTCCAAATAACAATGCATTGCTTAATCTTTTCCATGATGCTTCTAGGGATTAGCTAAGGGGACACCATTGCTAATAAAATTTTACACTGGTAAACTTGGCTTGAAGAGCTGCTGAACAAACCCCACTGATTCTCACAGCATTCATTCATAAGAAGGCATGCTACCAAGCATATGTGGGACAGGATGTTTTGCTATGCCAAAAGCGAATTTTCATGCTGTTGAATTTATGCATTTCCCGCTGCTACTCAAAATGCTTGTCTGAATGTTCAGGCAGGGGAGAGTGCTCTCTGTGAAATGCTCTTCTCCTGTTTGTGTCAAAAGGTCTAACCTGTACTCCAGTCCCCATGCAGGGCTAATTTGCAGGCTATGTTAGATAATCTTAGAAAAATCACCAGGAAAGACTGCTAGGTTAATTTTTTGCTTAAAAAGAAAAGGGCTATAAAAAGCATATTAGGAAGGGAGAAAATGGTCTTAAAATGGGAACCAAAACAGGCATTTGGGAAAGATAAATGCAACATCCCCTTCACCCTCAGGAAATGAAATTTTTCTGACAGGGTCAGAGACTCTGCTTGGCAAACCTTCTTAAATTAATTACCTTCTTGACATTTTAAAGGAAGGTTTCAGATTGTAAATTTAACCCAGACAAAGCATTCTTTTTAATCTTGTCAGTATGCAAACTACTTTGCACTGCAGTCTGTGAATTATTTATCAGAGGAATGAACGACCCCAAAGGGCGAAAGGAAAAAGCAGGCATATTTGATCTGAGATTCCGTGGCTAGATGTAGTTCTTTGCTTTAGATCTGTACCTGTTGAAACTACTTAACTTTTTCTGCTTTTGATGTTTTTAATACCCTGAGCATTCCTTGTCTCTGAGAGGAAGAAATTCAGTGCCATTTTATAATGCACTTATTAAGATGAGAAAAGTATGTGGCTCGGCAGGTTTTATGTGGCTGCCGTAGTCAGCTTGGTGAGAGGAACAACAGGAATTCTTTTCAATATACGCTCACATTATATATGCTAGACAAGCAGCATCTGAGGCTACTCTCATGCCCATGTGAAATGGAGCCTGCAGAGACAGATTGTCAGGGAAATTAACTCTTCCAAGTATCGATAAACTGGTGTACATAATATTTCAATGAACATTTGCAGATTAATTTAGGGCTTAAAGAAAACCAAAATTTATAATGCCTAGAAGCTATAAAACAAAGATGTGGCTTTAGTTCTAGTGTTAAAGGGTCTTAGATTAAATGATTTTGGATCAAGAGCACCCATGCAATGGAACATACTTATTTCATCTAAAACATGATCTATAGATGTACAACAGCACGAGACCACAGCAGTGCCTGTAAAGTAATAAAGACGAGTGTGTGTTGTCTCCAGGGAAAGGGATTTCAGAGAGATGGCAAGCCTCAACTTTGCAAAGCATCCCAATGCTTGGGTCTTAGGAGACGGGACATATGCATAGATGACAATGTCTTTCCTGGTAGGTCTTCCCATGCTCTGCCACTACCCCTGGGCGCTGGTTGAGGAAAAAGGACATAGGACATGCCACACGTTTCACTTTTACTAGACATCCTCAGTACATATTGAAGACTGTCAGTTGTAAATACAAACTTGTGTCATGTTCAACCAGATTTCTGCATGAGAAATTCCTCCTAAAATTAGTAAAAGAAATAAAAGTGCCACTAAAATAAATAAATCTTTTCTAGACACCTACTTAGATTGGAATGAAAGCTCCCTTTTTTTTTCTTTTGGTGGTACCAGGGTCTTGCACACGCTAAGCAGGTGCTCTATCAGTGAGCCACATCCCTGGTCTAAAATAAATAACTTCGGGGGAAAACTAAAATAAAAATAGAGACATATTTTTTTTATTTAACTCCCAAGACTACAAGGGACCAATTTTTTTTTCAAAATATTGATTTTTTATCATAATTATTGAGTAATTTCTATGCCTTTTCACCTATGAGGGAAGCTGCATTGTTCCCTCTCCCTTCTCATTTTTAATAGCTGAGGATGATGAAATGGAAAAAGACAATGAGCCTCCAGCCCCACTTCCTGCAGCTAATGAAGCTGAGATTCATAGCCAGGGCTCCATGACCCCAAGTTACATGTGCCGTGAATCTCCAAACCTGGGTTGTGATCTTAATTCCATTTGGTTGCTTGTAATTCTTGACTTCACACGCATTTAAGTCTGGTAGAAGTGTGATAAACCTGACATAGTTAACTGAATAAAGAGCTGCAGTCTTAATTTTTGTTGTTGATGTTGGATGTGCTAGAAATATTTTTCCAACTCATGTTTATATCTTAACAATCTATCCCCTGAAGAAGCTATTGTGTGCAGTTTATTTATACCAAACAAATTAAAGAGAGCATATAAATTTGAGCTTCAGTGAATACATTTTCTAGAAGAATTAGGTAAGCATCCGCTGAGGACATAGCATGCAAACCGTCATAAGTGAAGTGACTTTTGTTAGCTCTCTCAAACACACAGGTTTACCTACTTAATAGAACTTTATAAAACAAATCCCTTGAACACGAATGAGAGAAATCAGGCACTCTGAGGTTTATCTTTTCATAAAGGTGCCATACATACTAATTCGAGGGCCATTAAAAGTCCTGCTTAGGTTTTTCTGATAATTCTCTTTCATTCACTTCTTGCATGAGCACCAGAAGCAGAATCTTAGATCTTCTCAACTAGGTCATTGTTGCTTGGGTGATACTGACACTGAGAGCCAGATCCAAGGAGGGTGTCTTTTTGGAGTCATGGCAGATTGTATTTCAGAACTGAAAAGCAACTTAAGTCATCTAATCCAAATCTTTCATATACTAGTAAGTGATGTGTCTTAGGATGAGGTGCCATAACAGAATGCCACAGACTGGATAGTTTAAACAATAGAAATTTATTTGTTACAGTTCCAGGGGCTGGAAGTCCAAGACGAAAGCACCAAAAGATCTGGTGATGGCACCTCTGGTTTACAGGTGGCCACATACACAATATATTCTCCTGTGACAACAGGCTGTGAGAGACGAAGCAAGCTGCCTCTTTTTATGAATACCAATCTCACCCTCAAGACCTCCCAAAGGCCTCACTTCCAAGTGCCAGCACAATGGTAGTTACACCTCAACATGTGGATTTTAAAGGGACAGAAGTATTCAGTACACAGCATGAAGAGACAGGTAGAGTTGCATACCTTGCCTGAGTTAGAGCAGGACTAGAACATGAAAGAACTTACATGTTTTGAGACCTAACATGACTTTAACTAAGACAGAACTTTTTTTGTTATTAATATTACCTATATTAGTCAAGGTTCTTCAGAGAGCCAATGGGAAGCACTCTCTCTCTCTCTCTCTCTCTCTCTCACACACACACACACACACACACACACACACACACACGGAAAGAAGAAAAAGATAAAGACTTATTACAAGAAATTTCAATTACCAAAGCTGGGAATTCCCAAGATTTACAGAGTGAATCAGCAGAATGGCAACTCAGGAAAGTTGATGAGGTAGTTCCAATCCAAGGACAAGCTGACTTGAGACCCAGAAAGGACCTATATTTTTGTTCCAGTCTCAAAGAAGGAAGAAGCCAATGACCCAACCTGAAGATACAGAGCAGGCAGGAGGAATTCTCTCTTAACTCAAGGGACAGTCAGTTTTATTATTTTATTTAGAACTTCAACAGAATTGACCAGGGCCACCCACATCAGTCAAGAAGTTTTCTTAACTCAGTCTACTAAGGTAAATGTTAATCTCATTCAGAAACACCCTCACAGACACACTTACAACATGGTTGACCAAGTATCTGGCACCTTGTGACCCTGTCAACTTGACACATAAACTTAATCATCACATCACCTGAACGAGAGGCTATGTTCCACTAATCTACACATATGTTAGGAACTGATTTAAAAGTAAAAAGAAAAGCAATTCATATATTCATGAAATACCGTAATTATTATTAAACAGAAAACACACAATATGCCTTTGTTCATCTATTAACAGTTTAATAGTTCAGTGGAGAAGTCAATGAGAATGTAACAAAATACTCATCAGTATTTACTGTCTCAGTGCAATATTTTGTTCTTTCCTGTTCTCCAAAATAGAAGAGCAAAACTCACAGATATAAATAGTGTGATTAATCTTAAAGTCTAAGTTCGATGTGTATTTAGACATTTAAATTACTTAATTCAATATGTAGTGAAAATCCAGGTTATTGTAATTTATTATCTAATGGATGTGAAGGGCTGTGGAAAGACTTTCTGGGTCATACAAATGAATAAGCAAAATTTTAGTTCCCCATGAATGTTTAATGCAGATGGAATAAAATAAGCTTGTCATTCATTTCTTAAGTAAATTCAACACAAATAGATGTATATTTAGGATAATGTGGGTGGTGTTTTTTAAAAAATATTCACAAAGTCTTTGGTACATCTTCTTTCAAGAGGTAGAGCCTAATTCCTCCTGTCCTTGAGTGTGGATTGGACTTAGTGACTCACTTCCTACCAACAGTATATGGCATAAATGATGGTGTACAACTTCTAAGATTAGGTCATAAAAGATAGTGGGGCTTTATATTGCATCTCCCCGACCCTTGGCCTCCTTCATTTCTATTGGTCTCTCACACACACACTGAGAAAACAGCTGCTATATCATGTAGCTACTTGAACAGCCCTACAGAGAAGTCAGTGTGGTGAGGAACACCCAACATCCAGCAAGGAGCTGAGGCCTCCTGCCAAGAGCCATGCAGGGACCAGCCATGTAGGAAGTAGATCTTCCAATACCAGGCAAACCTTCAGATAACCAAAGTTACTGGTGAAGTTTTCACTATGAGGAAAGACTTCTAGTTAAGCCTCTTTCACATTTCTGATCCAAAAAACCTGTAAGAAAATAAATACCTGTTACTTTTCACTGCTGTGTTTGGGGTTAATTTGTTATATACTATGACATCTGCCTAAATTTTTGTTCATTCACAGTATGCTATAGTCATAATTTATGGGTCATATATTTTTAAATCAAAATGGATTTTTATGTGTATCTATACAGATAATGCCATTTTAATATCTTAAAATATTATTTTTCTCACATGAATATCGTCCCAAGCACAAGTCACAAAATTGCTTCTCAGTGTTCTGATGAACAGATTCCTCTGCTACAATAGCAGAGGCTTGAAAGTTACTTTGAACCCACTTTAATCTTATTCCTTTCTTTTTTCAGTAGTGATGTTTAATGAGAAAATATAAATAATGGCTAGCGCTTTAGTTTTTTGTTTACAAAACTCAAGCACAAGTTAAATACACAATTAATTCTTCTAAATAAATTCTCCACTAGAAAAGATAATTAAATATTATCCACAATTATTTTCCCAAGATCAAAAATTGTCATTTTATGTCAACTTGTTCTTAGTTTTTTTTCTTTCCTTTACTCATCTATTCGTTCTTTTTAAGACTTAGTGAGCTGGACTTTCATTGTTTGCAGAATTCTAGATTTAGATTTTAATTATTTTTAAACTATTCTCTAATCTCGCCTATTTCCTGATGTTTCTATTCATCCCTTCCAACCAGCACTAGCCCCTCCTTTCTCCACATCGACTTCACTTATAATGTGGTTCCTGTATGTGTATAAAAATATGGTTTATTCCAACTTCCAATTATTTAAACTAAGTCATTCTTAACCTTTTAACAAGATTGTACATACCTTCATATTGTTAAAATATGCATGCCTTTGAGGCCTACCACAGTTTTTGGCACATATACAAGAAGTCCAAGGTGAAATCATGATGCACTATATTCATTTCCTTCTCTCAGTGATTCTTGACTCCTAGCATCTTACCCTGCTTTCAAGAAAAGACTTCTGGGCACTGTACAAAGCTGCAAAGAAAACCAGAGTTTCAACAGACAGGATGAAGCAAGCTATAGAAAAAGGAGCTATCCAGTAGACACAGCCATAGCTCTGTCCTGCCTTCTGAATACAATCATGGGCATGCGTTAACTCCAGAGACACAGACCAGTTGACTCTCCTCTCTTTCTTATTTTTCCTTTGGCTATCATATTGACAGAACAGAAATATATAGTAGTGTCACTGCCCCCTTTCAGTAAAGTTAGCTCTTGTGGTTTGTTCAGATCTGCCAGCCAGCTGAGTTCATCATTGTCTTATACTTGACTGGATATTTGTGCATCTTTCAGAATCTCAATGTTCCCCAATGCCCACTGCAATATATTTTTTCTGACTTTTCTATTGTCTGTAACAGAATTGGCATATTGTGGTGGGTGGTTTTACCTTCTGTATATATATGTATCTGTTCATTTTTCTTCCTAATCTGGCATTCCATATTTATTTTTCATCATTGACAGTTGACTTCCCTGCTTCAAATATTTGAGAGAGAAAAGTAGGTGAAAATTGCTGATAACCCAGATTGAGGAATACTAACAGTCATGATTTCTCATGAATATGGTAGAGTGAGGAAGATAGTAAAAATATGTGATGTTGGGAGACAAGTTCATGTCCTCCACCCATTATGGTTTTGGCTTCCTCTTTGAAAATGTGTCTCCTGTAGTAATCAACACAGGGGAGTCTTTTGGGGCAATTTGCTTGCTCTGATTTCCTCAACTCTAGAACTACACCATCTACTTTGATATAATTATTTTCTCCAAACTTTCCTTTGCTGGGTCATTTGTATCCTCTAAAAAATGTTAGATAAACAGCTTTCTTAAACCCTTCTCCTTCACAGTCATTTTGTATGAACTATAAAAAAGAATAGCAGAAAGTAAGAAATATGGAACAAACATTTAAACATTTTATTAAAGTAGAAAATACATATGTCAATGACAGAGAATCACAAGACAGTGAAATACAGTGGGCTTAGCATTTTACTATCTTTGATTTTATGCTGGATCTTAAAGAATCACTTGGTGTTCCAGATGGAGAGAAAATGAAAGAAAATCCAATCAAAAAGAAAGCATCACACCATGGTAAGACACAGCACATTCAGAGAAAGGCAAGGAATCATTAAGAATGGAGTTCAGAGCACCAGGTGGGAAGTGATGGGTGGGAACAGACTCTGAAAAGGTATATTCATACTAGATTGTGACTGACTTTGTACCATCTGTTCATTCTAAAAATATAAATATTCATAGATGACCTACCATGTGTTCTGTACTAGATGAACAAGACAGCCACAGGCCCACACCAAAGGGATTTATGATCCATGTGTGTTGTGAGAGGAAGTTTGAATGTGATCATCAGTGGGGATGGCTTACTAGATGTTCCTGGATCATACACTATGACTTTACCATAGATTTTACTGGAACACAACTTCATTGGATCATAACTCAGCAGAGGTGCTTAGAGTTTTCTGAGATCAGGGAGACCAGTTAGAGGCCAATGATAAATAAAGGGGAAAAAAAATGATGGACTTTAAAAAGGGCAAAGATGGGAAGTGGAAAAGAAAGGTTGGATTTGGGGTACATTTTTGAAGTAGAATTTACAGGATCACCCAGCTAGATAAATGTACCTGTGAGGCAAAGGGAAACAATGTGCAGAAAATCTCCAAGCTGTGTGGAAGATGGAAATGAGCAGCAGAGACAGGAAATGGAGGAGCAGGTTTACTTGGGAAGCAAAGGAATTTGTTTTGGAAACTATGAAGTTTAGTAAGTGACCCTCCAGAACTTCTTCAGTTATTTAATTGAACTCCTCTTATCCTAAAAGCTGCCCCTTCTCTCCCCTGCCCAACTATTTCCTTTTACTCTCCTTGAATCAAGAGCTATGGGAAGGTGGGGCATGGACATACCAGGGAAAGATCAGAATGTGAGGGACGGTGCAAGCCATGGCCTCACAACCCCACAACCACAAGTGGGAAAGTGAAATCTATTGTGGCTCCTGGGTACCTGATCTATATGTTGTCAAAGAGTACTTAGTGGTTGTATTGACTTGAATTTTTTTAAATGACTGAGCAGAATAGGAGCTTTGCTATTGTGTGTGCAAAAACTTCTTCCACTTGTAGCCTACAAAAGCCATGAAGCTGCATGAAGCTTCAGTCAGAGGCAGGACCCACTAATGGTAGATAGGCACATTCTTACATCAAGAAGGGGGTCTACCCCAAACATATTCTCCACAGGCTGTCCAAGCAGCATCACCTTGCAAACATACCACAATGCTAATGTGTATATTATGAAGACGGTGTGTACCCATACTTAATATGTCTTTATTACTATTCCCTTATTTCTTTATTCCTATTTCCTTTTTTAAACACTCTCTTCCCACACAGTTAATTTCATTTTTCGAAGGTAGCTCAAATGTCACTTCTTCTCCCAACATTTCCCTAAACTTCCTCTCTTTGGCTCCCAAAACAAAACACACACACACACACACACACACACACACACACATACATTTTCCCTGAGATAATATATTTCTTCCTTTCTGTGTTCCCATACCACATAGATGTGTTTTTATGGTAGCAGTTGGCATACTGCATTATCATTGTAAGTTTTGGGACATTTCTTTCCCACTGGAGAAAGAACTTATAAATGGTTTAGATCATAGTCTTGTGTTAAATATTTTTGTGCCAAGGCTTATAGCACAATGACTAGTAAAGAGTAGATAAAGATTTATTGTTGAGTCATAACCAGTATATCATACCTGAGTGGGTGCTCTACTAGGCCCAGCCAAGAAAATAAGCTAGGGATAGGAAACTGACTTGAGTTTATCAACTTCAGGAGATCATTCATGCCGCCTGGAGCTATGGTAGGAAGCCATGCTACCATCTAGATTCAGTAGGACAGAGTTCCGTGACCAATGAGAGACATCTGCCACAGTGTAAGAGGGGGCAGTGGCAGCACATTCATTTCCCTCCATGAACTGGGCTGAGTTCTCAGTCAGGTAACCATTTGCTTGCTCAACAAAAATTCATCATGCATCTGGCACTATTGCTAAGCACCAAAAGACATGTTCATGCAGATAATGAACACACAGCTCTTACCCTCAGGGGTCCCCGAGATCTAGAAAGTAAATGATGTGACAACACCTATAATTTATTCAATTGCTTAATAATAGTTGTATAATAATCATTTGCCAGATATGAGGTAATGATGACTGTAGTAAAAAAGGAACCAGAGAGAATATACATCAGCTATCTCCTATATCGCCCAGGGTGGAGACCATTTGCAAGAGAATTCCAGTCCCCAGGATGGGTAATCGCATCAGCGATTTATCAGCATTGTCTGATAAAGTCATCTTTTTCATTCATTTGACAGCGAATGTTTACGGGGTGCCTACTACATACCATGTGCTAGCCACTGGATAGATAATAGCAAATAAAATAATCTAAATAAAAAGGTAAAAGTTAAATAATCACACAACCAAGTTTGTAGTTGAAAATGATGAGTGAGCCCATCCCAATCCTTTTGCTTAAATCCAATTAAAAAAAAAAAAAAACAATCTTCTGGTTGACTTCTTTAATGAAGTAGGACTACATTAGCATTTATATAACGTCTTCCATTCTGATTTTCTCTGTTCATTAGTAAAGGGGCTTACCAAAACCAATTAGCCTCAAGTATTTGGTGGTTATGCATCAGTCTTCTGGAACCCAACCACCTTTAGAGTTAACTAGTCAGTGCGTTTTTTATAGGAAACCCCCAGGCCTCACCTGGATTGTTTTGATCTCAGCAAGTCGCTGCTGCCCAGAGGTACACTGCTTTAATAATCTCTCTTGACAACTTTTAGCTGTAATTGAAATCTTTATTTCTCACAAAATTGACCTCTTACCAAGACATCACAAAAATATCTCTGCTAATTTTTATTTGAAAAATTAAGTGCTAACTGCGCACAATGACACATAACTGTTATCACAGTTATTTGAGAGGCAAAGGTAGGAGGATTGCAAGTTTGAGGACAGATTGGGTAACTTAGTGAGATCCTGTCTCAAAAAATGGGCTGGGGATGCAACTCAGTGATGGTGCACCCCTGGGTTCAATCCCCAGTACTGTGAAAGAATGTAAAACACAGAGGGAGAGAGAGAGAATCAAAAGCAATAAAAAAGAGCTCTGTAATAAAATATATGTAAGTATTTCACTTCATATGCCCATTAACTAAAAATTCATTAATATTAGATAATATTCCTTTTCACTATAAAATTCTCATGGTCTTGAGTCTGAAGAATATACTCTACCACCTAGGATTATTTCACTTTCCATTTTGCAGAGACATCATTTTTCACATAGTTTTTGTTTTGTTTTGTTTTGTTTTGTTTTAGTTTTGTTTGCTCTTACACAAATTGTATCCTCTGTGCCCTCTGTCTTTGTTGCAGATTCGTACTCTGCCAGCCTACAAGTACTTTATTTCAAGGCCCACTTGCACTCAACACTCTCATGCTATAGCCTCCCTCCCTAAAATAATGCCACCCCCCATGTGACCGTGAGGAGTTATAAAAAAGGCAAATCAGTATAAGCAACTAAAGACCATGGAATCCCAGTGGTGTTTTATTCCTGTCAAACCCCTCGTCCCTCTTGGTGTGGGAACAATCTCCTCAATAGCTCTTTCCCTCTGGACAGTGCTCCCATAGAACTGAGAAAATCACTTACCTGGACACATGACTCTGAACAAGTTGCTCCTTATAGAACGATGCAGTTCCTTTCTGTACCTGTCTTAGAGACTTGTAATATGTACAAAAGTGCCTTGTGAGCTGTCAGGCTCTATGTGTGTATGTGAGGACAGGGTATTCCATTTCCCACAGGCCAAAGATGCCATAGTAACATAAAGGATGGAGAGGAGGCTCTGCCACTGATATTCTGAACTTCCATTCTTCCATCAACTCTCTGTGTGTCCTCGGATAAGTACTATAACTCCCCATTCAGGGTTATAGTGCCTGATTTGGGCAAGACTATTATAAGAAATATATATTAGCATATTGATGGTAGACAATAAAAATCTTACTTTTTGTTGTTGTTATTGTTGTTTTTTTTTTTAAACTGCTAGTAGAAGTCATTGCTATAACCTAGACTAACTCTAAATCCCCTTTTCCATAGAAGCCCTTCAAATATGGTAAGAGGAGAACTACCATGACCCTCCTAGTGGGTCCTCAAACAATTTCTCTTCCTTAGATTGTGATCCACCCCATCCTGCCATCAAGGCTCTGGGTCCCTTACTGTTCACCCAAATCTGCCCAGCCTGTGTTTGTCCCTGCACAAAGAGTCACCAAGGCTGCCTTCCAGTCTGCAGCGGAAGTAGTTTGCTTTCTGGTGGTAATTACTCCTGCCACATCTGTGTTTACTTTAGAACCTGTGGCTAAGGTAATTAGCTGGCAGCTGGCTAAGCCTTAGATAATAATGTGCCTGACATTTTGGGTATCTCTTTTTCTAGAAATCTTTTTTTTTTTTTTTTACTTTATTTCACTTATAGAGTCAACAGATAGTAATGGTGAATCATCCCTATGTGGAACAAATTAGGATTCATTTGCATCCAGGAGATTTGCTTTTTTATATATGGTTGAGTTCAGAATGACTGCTTTTACACACAGAATGTTCCTTGATTACAGTGCTTTTTTGTGTATTCACTGAGCATTCTTTGGGGGCCTACCATGCAGAGGCCCCCCCAAGGTTAGGTGCTGGGAAAACGAATGCAAATATGAAATCATCCCTCTCCTCAAAGACTTTGAAGTTTGAAGGGAGATATCTGTGCAGAGTGTGGTGGGGGCACATATATGGAGGGCACTCAGGAGGACACTTATGAGCAGGGCCTTGAAAGGAAAAGAGCTACATAAATATTTACTGGGCATATTGGAGGATCCAGAAGAGAACTCCTTTAGACCAAGGAGCGTAAACAACAGTGGGAAGGTTTCATATCCTTGAAACTACATAACTGGTAGACAATCAAAAGATAACACCAGTGTGAGGAAGGCTCAACAAAATTCAAGGAGGCCCTGCATGTGTAGGGATGGCCAGAGCCCTTCGATGACAACACCCACCTGCACAGCCTGAGAGTGAGTGCCAACTTCCACTCGGCCTCCCAGCACACATCCTCATCCTGGCCTTGATGCATGGAAGGATCTGGGCATGTCAACAGAACCTATGCACTAATGGAGCAATGCCACAGTCCTCCACACACTTACTGCCATAAGCCCAGAGGTGATCAACTCTCCAAACCATTCATTCCTATACCCACACCACCATAAGGCTTGAGCCTCACCCCTGAGCCCGATCAGGAAAACAGGGCAAAAGAAAACTAAACTTCCAAACATTCATGACCCCAGGCATTTGATAGCAATGTCATAATCATCCAATGTCTTTTAACCTAAAAAATTCTTTATACCTAGATATTCTAAATAAAGTTTTCTGTGGGAAGTGGATGATTTGGTATTATGATCTGGAACACAAAATAGTTAATGAAGCCTTTTATTCTTGTGACTAAAAATGAGGATTTTATAGAAAAGAGAATGAAAGGACATTTCTGTGAAGCAACTCCAGAAAGGAGGGGGAAGGGCTGATGATGAGCCTGCTGTTGCACAAGCCGTATATTGAGACATAATAATTATCTCAATGGCTTAGGCAGGGTAAATGTGCACGATAAAATCTTATTAAGATAAGATTACTGAAAGAGTAGAAATCACACAATTAGATAATTGCAGAGCAAACCTGAGTGATGATAATAGCAGATGGATAATGCTATAGGAGTGCTCTGTACCACCTGATGGGATAGCAAATATAATACTTCATTCCTATTCTTCAGCTAATCCTATGCCATAATTGCCTAATGATAATCATGTGAGAAGTCCATAAGTTTTCCAGTCCACTCCACTGAACATCACTGATTTAAGTGGAGCTACTATTCAGATTTGACACTATTCAAAATTTGTCACTCAACAGTTTAAGTATTCATTACCATATGTATGTGTATATTTTTCCAGAAGTTTTAATTGCTTTAGGACTGTATTTGACTTTACACTATAGAGCTTTGTCAATGCAGCCCCACACGTGCCACCCCCAACCATAACCCCAGAGCTTGATGTGGCTTCAGGCCTCTGTCTCGCACCTTCCAGAATCTGCCTTCCTAGCATAAATCGAACCTGACATGGGGAGCTGGCAGTGCTCCCCAGGTGAGGACTGACCTTGTCTCCCTGCATACAGAACCATATCTGGCACATAGCAGTCTCTTAATATATATTTGTTGAAAAATTATGCATTAATGACTGTATTATATATATGTTATTATGTATCTGTGTGGTGTCTGTCTATTCCCAGATCAGCAGCCAGAAAGAACCATTAAATATAAACTAGCTCACGTTCACTTTGATCCAAATTCTCCAAGCACTTCACATCTCACTCAGGGTAAAGCTCAAGCCTCTGCAGTGGCCTACACCTCCCCATGAGATCCAGTTGCCATGCCCCTTTGGCCCCATCTCCTGGTACTCTTTCCTTTTTGCTCTCCTCCAGGGCCACGTGGAATTCCTACATGCTTTTTTATTATTTATCAATGAGCCAGGCACATTGCCTCCTCAGGGGGCTTTGACAGAATCCTTCCAGTGTGAGGAAACCTTCCCAGCAGTCCTTCAGCTCACTCCCGTACCTTCCAGCTTTGCTCAAATCTCACCTTCCCAAAGAGGCCTGCCTGCTCTTTAACTCAGCAATCTGCCTCCCTGGACCTGGCACTTCCTATGTGTGCTCTTCCACCCCTCCCTCCATAACCTTTATTTTTCTTTTTTTTGGTAAGTTTTTCTTAAATTTTTTTATTTGTTCTAATTGGTTATACAAGACAGTGGAATGCATTTTCACACATTGTACACAAATGGAGCATAATTTCTCAACCTTTATTTTTCTAAAATACTGGATGATTTGCTACCCACACTATTTAGTTTTTATTTTTTTTAATCCCTTTTTCCCCATTAGAAATTAAGCTCCTCCAGATATAGATTTTGCCTGTTTTGTTTACTGATCCAACCCAGGTGCCTAGAAATGAAACACAAGTATTTATTGAATTAATGATTCACAGATCATGGCTGAAAAACACTATCAAATTTTTACATAATATTTTATAATTTAGACATCTTTTTCTTGTCTGGCTTTATGCCAACAGTCACCAGTCATAGTGAGTACTTTATCATTATCCTCATTTTTGGATGAATAGATTGGGCTTGGGCAGTTGAGTGGCTTTTTCTTTGGACTATAGTGCAAGTTGCTTCACTCAGCCTTTGTTCATACCCTCTTCTATTTGGAAATGTTGCACAACTAAAAGTTACATTGCTCCACCTCTCTTGCAGCTTGAGTTGAATGCACATTGAGCACAAAGTAGAAGTGAGATAGAGGCCACGTTTATACCTACTTGTCTGTTTCTGCTGGCCAGCATGGAAATATAAGGATCTGTAGCAGCATTCCAGTGTCCGCTCTTCCGCTTTCTGGGTATTGAGAAACAATTTTGAAGGTAGTAGCAGCAGCAAAACTTCCTGATCTGACTTCCTAAGCCCTGGATCACAGCTATAATGTCCATCCTTCAGCTTTCTGGACATAAGAGGCACTTGAACCAGATGCCTCAGGGTCTCAATTCTACATGATCCCAGGGTTGGCCTCAGAGGTAGCCACTCCTAGCACCCCTTGTGGCTGATCAGTTCTATCTTGTTCTGAGAATCAGAACTACAGCCCAATCTTTATCATATTCCTTCAGTCCTTCTATAATCTATGCAAGCCCATAATATCCTGCATTGAGTCCCTCTCTACTAAAATATCCTAAGGGGCTTCTATTTCTGTTCTGAGACTGACGGGTAAGCCTACGGATCACACTATATAAATCAGATCCTCCTTCTTGTGCCCTTCAATTTCTCCATCAACGAACTCTTTCCTGAGTACCTTTAGCATACTGGATCCTGGATTAGGTCCAAAGCAACAAATGCACAAAAAAATAGTACATAATAATAATATTCTCTCAAGATTAATCCTACCTGCACAATTTGAAGGGTCCTAACCCTTTCAAATCCCTCATAATTCAGGAAGCTCCAGGGGCTGTCTCCCATGTGCTTGCAAGTGTCATCTCCTACTTACCATGGGCTATTTTCTCCCCATGACCAGCTGCAACCATTTGCAGCAATCCGCGTTCCCAGCACAGAATAAAAATAGATAAAGTACCAGGGTGGAGCTGTGACATCCACAGTCATCTCCAAGAGGTGGTTCCTTCTCCACCCCACTGCTCAATCTCACTGTACTGCAATCCAGTCATAAAACAGCTCTAAGGAGACTACAGTGAAATAGTCAAGAGTGATGATATCATCTACCAATTGATGCTTATGGAATTTTATGGAATTCATTTACCTCTCTGAGCTGCAATTCCCTCAGCAGTAAAACAAAAACAAAAAATATGTATTCTGCAAGGATGTTTTGAGGATTGGGTAATGTATTGGCTTAGTCAGTTCAAGCTACTATAGCAGAATGCCATAAACTGGGAGGTTTAAATGATAAGCCTTTATTTCTTAACTGTTCTGGAGGCTGGGAAATCCAAGACTGAAGTGGTAGATGATCCACTGTCTGCTGAGGGTTCACTTCTTGGTTTGTAGATGGCCATCTTCTTGTCACATGACAGAGAGCAGAGAGAAAGAGCAAGCTCTTGTGTCTCTTCTTTACAAGAACAGGAATGCCATTGGCGAAAGCCTTACTCTCATGACCTATCTACCTCCCAAAAGTTCCACCTCTTAATACCTTCATTAGGATTTCAGCATATGAATTTGGGAGAGATACTGACATAGTCCATAGCATATATGTAAAGTGCTTGAATATACTTAATAAATAGTAAAATTTACTGTCATATGCTAAATATTGATATACATTTAATTCTGATAAGTTCTGATAAAACATAAGATGTTGTTATTCCCTTTTTACAAGGTAGGAAATTAATAACTACTACAATAACTGCTAATAACTCTTATTGTCATCATCACCCTAAACCTTCATGTTTCTCAGAAATTCAAATTCAGTTCTCAGTTACAACTTTCCTCCCTCAGAGCACTCTGGAAAGAGGCATGTGACTCTAAGGAAGGCTGAATTGGAAACAATCTAAGTAACACAGCCAGCCCTCAACATACTTAAAACAGTTTCTCCATATCACTGTACTTGGGACCAGATTTCAAGCCTTCATCCTCCTCTCCTATAAATTGAGAAGCTCCCCAAGAGTCTTCTTGGCCACTCATGCTCCCTGATGCCTCCAGGGAGTCATGGCCAATCTTCTCTCTCCTCTAAGTCTGTGAGATATTTCTAAACTCACAGAGGATAAACAGATTGGGCTATAACTTTCTAATATTCAACACAAACATCTCTGCTCTTCACAGATGAAAAATACATGGTCCCACCCTCAGGAAGACTATGACCTTATCATGAGATGAAAAAAAAATGTGTTCATTTGTAAAACTGGCCTTATGGAAGGCTGGCTAGGGAGTGTAAGTAACAATAGTGAGAATGCAGGCTCTGGGACCAGCTTACATCCTTCTTCTGCTACACTCTGGTGGGCCACAGGCTAGTTGTGAAAGTTTAGAGTCAAGTCCCACCTTCCTTTCCTGAAAAGTCAGGTATCTACGAGGACTAAATGAAATGGTCATGAAGGGTAGTAGGCATGGTAGTAAATGCTGAGTAAGCAGTGGCTGTTATTATTTTCACTTAAGGTAGTTCATGAAAACTTCCTTCAGAGTTGGGTAGACACCAAAGTCTCATGGGTTAGAAAATGTTTATTACTATTCACGTAGTGAATTAATTGCGAACCAAATCTTTGCAGCCTTTCTCTTTACATATTGGTATCATACCCTCAAAAAGACATCGCATATAATGTGATGTTAAATTACTTTTTCAACAGCTAATATCAAAATATATTTCCCATGAAAAAAACACAATATTGACATGCATTTGTAATTGGTTCATACGTATGCCTCCAATAAACAAATTTAAGTATTGGATATAGTTGGAATCAGTTGTTCTTTATTATTCTTTCTTGTGATAATTCTGTATTCCAGATGAATAGATTTATTTTCAACATGTTTACCCCCTTTTACAATTATATTTTAATATGTTTGTTCTGTTATGTGAATTTTAATTACCTATTCCAAACTTAGATACTATAATTAGCCCAACACAATTTTAAGTTTTTATCAGTTTTTCTTCCTTCGCACAGACATGTGAGAGAGATAAGCTATTAATGATTTCTGCCTGTGAAGCTTGGAATTAAATACTGGCAGACTAGAATAGATGACAGTTAAAAGGGTAATTGCCTCTAACACAGTCTGGCCCACCTGCTTGTGATTAAAATGCAGTTTCCCCGTTGGATGTTACAGTGACCCAGCTGCAAGACTGAAATTTCAGGTCTGATACTGAGGTCCTGGAATAAAAATAAACAGCAAGGAAACGTAGAAAGTGTAGTTTAATAAGCATCAACCTTAAGAGAATTAAGAAATGCATGTCTCCACAAAAGAGCTTTGTAACATTTCTTAGAGACTCTTCTTGGTTTCTTATCACCCATACTCAAAACTTCTTGTCAGGCTAGAATATCTCCTTCCTCACTCTTGATTTTCAATCAACTGACAAATCATACTGCTTCCTTTACCAACATTCTCTCTGCCTATTTATTTCTTCGAGTTTTATCTGAAGTCAAGTACTGGGTTTGCCTCCCACTGATTCTCCTACCTGTTTTCTGCCCTTTCCAGTTTTCTAGACACATTGCCACCAAATTACCTAGATAAGAAATCATTTTAACTCTTTCCATCCTTGATGGGAAATCACCAATGATTCTTCAGAGCCTGCATACACATTGGGTCCTTGAATTTTAATTGAATAAATAAACAAATGTATGAATAAATACCTATATACTAATCAATACCCATTAATAAACAAGTTCTAGAAATATCTCCACTCACTCTTGCCTTAAACACCATGCAGGGAGGGAAAGGGAAGTACTGGGGCATGAAATTGACATGTTGTGTGCATGAATGAATGTATAACAACAAAGCCCATGAATATGTATAATTAAAATGTACCAACAAAAATTTTTTAAAATTATATGCCTGCTCTGTTTATAGATCCTCTGCTTTCCTTAATTGATAATAGTTCTGTGTCAATAATGAAAAATAAATGAGAAAATGCATATTTTAAAATTCAGTATATTTACAAAGAAAACCCCAGAATTAATAATTTTTTTCAAGCACTCATTGAAAAATAACACTGATCATTAATTTAGCTGGACCATAAGAATGGATAATACTTCCTAACTCATATCTTGAACCCAGAAGGCTCAGGCAAGAATACATAAGAAAGCAAATTAGATGACACACTCATGTCAACGAAAATTTCAAAACCTTAAACAAAATGTTAGCAAACTAAATCTAGTGATAAATAAAAATAACACATCATTATCAAGTTGGCATTATTCCAAAAGTGAGATGATGACTTTTATGTTAGGCAATCATCAGGGTAATTTAACACATTAACAAAATATGGGAGAAAAATCATGTGGTTATCTTCACAAACACAGAGAAAGCATTTGACAAAATTTAATATCCATTTGTGATAAACACTCTTAGCAAATTAGGAATAGAAGATAATATCCTAATCCAATAAAGAGTAGCTACAAAAGACTTACAGAATATATCATATTAAATGATGACACATAGAAAGTTTATATTAAAATGAGACAAAGTCAATGATCACATCTATTTATCATTGTAATGGAGGTTTTAGCAAAGCATGGGAAAAAATTCAGAACTAAAAAGAAAGAAAGATAACAGACATTATTTCCAGACAACATGATTATATGTAGAGAAAACTCAAGCAAATCTTCAGATAAATGATTAGACTCAATAAATGAATTCAATAAGGTCATTGGAAATTAAGTCAATATAAAAATCAATTGTATTTCTACATAAATGCAACAAATAAATAGAAAATGAAATTTCAAAAATAATATTAATGTACTTACATAAAAGGAGTAAGTGCTAATGTCCCATAACAGTAGGGTGACTCTAGCTCATGACAACTTATTGCATATTTTATAAAGAACTAGAAGAATTTAAAGATTTTTCAGCCCAAATAAATGTTTAAAGAGATGAAATGCTGAAGCAATCATTACACACTATATACACATACAAAATTATCCATTTTATCCTTATGTATGATTACCAAAATAAATAAATTATTTGCAACAGCATGAAATATTGGTGAATACACATAACAAATGAATTTGCAAAAGCTTCGTACAAGTAACTGTAAAACATTGTTTGGAAAACTATGAGACCTATACAGTCATGTTCATGGATTGGAACACACAATAGTATCATAATGTCAATTGTCCTAAAATTTACATAAAGACTCAGTGCAATTCAAATAAAATGTTTACAAGGTATTTTTGTGAAATTTTTAAAGATTCTAAAATTCATATAGAAATACCAAAGGCAGAAATACTTCAAACAATCTTTTTCCTCAAGAAAGAAAAACAAATCTGAAAGTTTATATTCTCAGATATCAAGAATTATTATAAAACTATAAAAAGTAAGCCAGTGTGAGACTGTTTATAGAAAGATATATACATAGAACAGAACAGAGAGTCCAGGAACAGACCAACATATATATATGAACATCTACAAAAAAAGATAGCAATATCAATGGAAAGAAGACAGGTGTTTAAATCAATTATGACAGCTCAATTGTATGAGGAAAACTTGAACCTTGACCCTTTACCTTTCTATATCAATTTCATATGGATTGTAGAGCTAAACGTGAAAGGTAAAGCAATAAAGTTTGGGGGCAATAATGTAAACATATCATTTAAATGCAGATCAATCCCTTTATCATTGAAGAACATTACTTTTCTTCATTACATTGTTTTGCTTTATTATAACAGGAAGAGTAATAATATTGTTATACCTCTTAAAGAGCCATGTGATATGCAAAATGCTGGACTATATGTTTTGCATCAGTTATCTCTTTAAACCTTACTACTGCTTTGGAATATAAGGATAATTATCCACATCTTACGGGCAAAGAAAATGAAGCTAAAAACAAAGCAGCTTTCCCAAAGTCAACATAGCTATGAAGGTAACACTAAAACCAGTTAAATTACCTCACAATATTTATGTCTTCATTCTAAACCCACTGAAATATATATTGAGATTGCATACAGAGAATGACTAAACTAAAGCAAAACCTAGTTAATCCAAATTAAACATCACATCAGAGTTCTTGATGAGAACATTACTGAAAAAATTATAGTCATTATTATAATTTAATAAATAATTAGTAGGAATTTATGGAGGCTTATTTCAGTACTTGTAAAACTGAAGACAAGATATTTTATTCACCAAGAAAATAATGAAGATATTTTGAAAAATAGAGACAATATACATTATTTGGCCATTCCTAAATATGGTGAAAACCTATATGTTAAAGACTATTACTTTTCAAGCAGGCTGACCCAGCAAACCAAATGATCTAGATGGAACTGCCTTCAGTTGGTAGAGCTTATGCACACACAAGCAAAATGGAGTTAGTTTTGTCTTTGAACTTTCCAGGACTCCTTTATCTTCACAGAAGCCTTTGGTGACTCTGACAAATGAGCAAATCTGATCTGTCAATCTGCCTGGCTAGCATAAGAAAATGTCATGGATTGGATTGTTTAAGCAACAAACATTTATTTCTCACAGTTCTGGAGGCCAGCAACTCCAAGAAGAAGGTGCCAGCAGATCAGATGTCTGATAAAGGGCCTCTTCTTGATTTACAGATGGCCTCATTCTCATTGTGTCCTCACATGGCCTTTCTTGGTGTATGCACAGATTTTGTCTCTTCCTCTTTTTATAAGAGCATTAATCCCATCATGAGGAACCCACCATCATGGCCTTATCTAACCAACCCAAATTACTTTCCTGAAGGCCCACCTCCAAATGCCATCACCATATTGGGAACAGTGTTTGATCATTTGAATTTAGGGGAGCACAAACATTCAGTCAATAACATAGTCCTTCATTTACTTTTAGGAACTTTGTTTATATGCAATGAATTAATGAATAGATGGGTATTGCTCCTACCAAGGAAAAGAACCTACTAGATGTATGATACCCACTGTGCTGATTTCTACATGTGGTATTTAAGCAGACCTGCATTGCCATTCCTGAGTTAAACTACATGGAGTTGAATGGGTTAAAGAGTTTAGCAGTCAAAATTTAAATGTTGAGTGAAACAGAGTGGACATCACTCCTCTTCTGGAAGGAGGGAAGTAGAATCATTATCTTAATGCCCTGGAGCCCATAAGATGAAAGAAAAGCTGAAGCATCAATGATAATGACTTAGTTTCACTTGGAGCAGAGCTGGTCTCTTGTTGACAGCTAATCGAAAAGGAGTGGTTTCAGACAAAATGTCGGTGAACATCCTCTGTATGTTTAAGTAGGGTGGGTAGAATTAGGGGGTGCATTGTTATGTTGCTAGGTAATACCATTGAAGTAGAGCTAGAAATTAAAATGAAATACTTGAGTGAAAGTTATAGTAAATTTTTAATTAGGTCAAAAAAGCCTCAGCACTGGTATGAGTAGTAATTCTAACACAGCTTTAGCTGAAAGTAAATGATGTGTATTACAGTTAGGGGACCCTTACTAGGGCAGATTTAATATTCAACTTGTGGTTTTGTATGGAACACCAGCCTGCCTGTCTCCCAAAGATGTAGTTAACATTACTAATTTCCTTTCCTTGGATCCAACCTTCAAAATTTATACTTCACATGAACAATTAGTCCTCACATTGCTTCTGAACATCAGGTCAAGTTCCTAATTTTTTTTCAGAGCAAATCTGCATTTATGAGACATTTATAAAGTCACATAGAGCAATGGAGCTTGGGATTAAAAATTTGAATTTCCAGAGCTTCATCCCATCTCTACATAATTTCAAATTTCTGTGGTTTAAATTCTTTGGCTATAGTATGTATAAAGATCAAATGATCTCATGCTGTGTTTTCATAATTACTTTTCTTTATATTTATACATATTCTTTCCTCATAAGGATTTAAAGTCACTTGCTCTTGAAATGCAATACCAGATAGTATAAAATCTAAAATAAGAAGCTCAAGATGATAAAAGGGGAAATATAAGGAGAAAGGCAAGACAAAGTCATAATTAAATTCACTTACACAGTATAGGACACACATTTGTAAGAAGCAGGATACAGATTTTGGAGCTTTGCTTTCTTGTGACCAATGCAAAGAGATCATCAGCTTCCACAGGGTAAAAACAAATACAATTCTCATAAGTAGCACAATTATTCCTTCACTGAATACCAGAAAGAAATTAGCCAACTGCATCCACGTAAAGACTCTGTGATATGATGGACCATCATTTGGACTATACCCTGAGAGTAAATATAACACATTTCACACAATAGATTTCTCAAAGTCCCTCAGTCTACACAAAGGGAATACACTGGGGTTTTAAGAAATAATAATACAGAAGTTTCTTTACTTTTTTAAAATATGAACTACCAGAGTTGTCCTCCCTGCTTACTCAGACAATATTACTTGTCAAAAAATACCCTGAGACTGAAGCCATTGTGGACTAAGACTGTCAGCTGGGCTGGCCCTGAAGCAACCACCTCTTATTATCAGTCATGTTTTTCCTTCCCTGAGGTTGTCAGAATCAAAGGGGGTCAATTCATGGTCACCTCTGCCAAAATTGTTTTCCCTGCCAGTCAGAGATACAGTGATCTGAAAGTATAAATGTGGGCAGACACCGGTATTGTTTTTTTTCAAATTCAAGTCTCTCAAAGAAAAATACTATTAGTCAAGGGGAGGAAATGTGAAGAAAGAAAACAGAAATTGGGAACTGATCTGGCTGCATTTCAAGACAATGTTTTATCATTGAGAAGCTCAGACTACAGGCATTATATTACAGGCTCGTGGGTTCTAATAATTAATAGAAATGGCCACCATGAAATATGAGCCATAAACAGATCAAAAGGTCAGCTTATTTATAGGCTAAGTAGGTGGTACTCAGTAGCTGTCAATGTCCAGGATCATGGGGTAAACTATGCTGCCGAATAGGGCTTGAATGTGAAGACGGAATTAGGGTATCATAAACCCTTCTCACTGAATGGATGACCTTGGGCCCACGCTATTGGCCTGAAATATTGGGACAATGAACAACGGATCTGGTTCACTATATGAAAACTGGAAGTTAAAAGTGATTTCCCTGAGACCAGTCATTAGAAACAGAAAGGAAGAGACAAAAGCAGTCACCTATAGGACATTAATCCCATCCACTGAAAGGTGGTCCTAAAATCAACAGAGCTACTCCTCCCTTTCTGGGGGAGAGAACAGAGAGAAATGTACAAGAGGTGGAAGAGGAGACGGGAATATTCCAATACTCCCTCACACAGAGAGGAATCAGAAGGTTTCTCACCCATTAAAATCAGAGAGGGTGAACGATGGTTTCTAACCAAGCAGAGCCAACTTAGGTGTGTGCCACCCGTGTAGTGGCACAGGAGTCTGTGTTTGGTTTAATGCTCTGTTTTGCTATTCTGAAAGTCTTGATGATTTTTGAACAGGAACCTGACTTTTCATTTTGCTCTGAGTCCCACAAATGATGTAGCTAGGCCTGCAAACAAGAATTAAGATAACAGTAACATCGAAGAAAGTGACAGTGAACTGGAGCAAAAATTTTCAAGATATGAAAGAAACTGACACCAGGGTCAGTGGATGACAGCAGCCAAAGAAACAGTGGTTAATATAATCTGATGGCATAAATGTCAAAGTTAGTTGTGAGGATGAGGTAGGAAGAAGGAAATGAAAAGTGCCACATGCGGCCCTTTTCACATCCAGACCCAGTTGTTTGAGGATTAAGGAAGAAAAACAACCAGTGTTTGAGAGAGCTTCCGGGAAAACAGGGTCTTCAAGGGAGAGTGGCTGTGTGTGTGTGTGTGTGTGTGTGTGTGTTCATGTACACACATGCATCTGTCTGTCATGATAGCCAGAGAGAACCAAAGAGAGGCATCCTGAAGTTTTAAATCAGTAAAGGGTTACATAAAACAAAAGCAGTATAAAATGCTGGTTAGATGGTGCACACAAGAATAACAGCCTGGTGAAGACAGTAGGCCAAGGGTCTCCCTCTTCTTCTGAGATGAAAGTTTTTGACCATCTGAACTTGAAGGGCTGGGAGATACATTAGGAAGCACCCGGGGGATAACTGAGAAAGTCTGATCCTCCTGATTTATGGAGAGTTTTCTCTCTGCGCTTCTCTTGGGTCATGCCTCTTTTCTGGTCATTATAAAAGCAAATCAGAATGGAACCACCATTTGACCCAGTTATCCCCCTCCTTCATTTATGCCCAAAGGACCTAAAATCAGCATGCTTCAGAGATGCAGCCACATCAATGTTTATAGCAGCTAAATTCACAATAGCTACACTATGGAACCAACCTAGGTGTCCTTCAACAGATGAATGGATAAAGAAAGTGTGGTATAGATATACACAAAGGAATATTACTCAGCCTTAAAGAAGAATGAAATCGTGGCATTTGCCAGTATATGGATGGAGCTGGAGAATATCATACTAAGCGAAATAAACCAATCCCAAGGAACCAAAGGCTGAATGTTTTCTCTGATATGCAGATGTTAATTCACAATAAGGTGGCAGGGAGCAGTGAAGAATATAGGTACTTTGGATTAGACAGAGGAGAGTGAAGGCAGGGGAGGGGTATGGGGGGAAAGAAGGATAGTAGAATGAATCAGACATTATTACCCTATGTGCATATATGATTACATGACTAGTGTGATTCTACATCATGTACAACCAGAAGAATGAGAAGTTATACTCCATTTATGTATGATGTGTCAAAGTGCATTCTGCTGTCATGTACAACAAAATAGAACAAATCAAAAAATTTTTTGAACTGAAAAAATAAAACAAGGAAATTCTACCATATTGGACAACAAAGATGAACTTCAAAGATATTATGCTAAGTGAGACTGAGCCAGTCACAGAAGGACAAATACTGCACAATTCCATTCACGTGAGATTCTTGAGACACACAGAGACAGAAAATAAAATGGTGATTTCCAGAGGCTGAAAGTGGAGAGGGGAGAGATGTTCAGATGCTGTTCAAGGGGTGTGATGTTTCAGTTATACCAGATGAGTAAGTGAGTAAGTTCTGGCCACCTGCTGCACAATATTGGGCCTACAATTAACAATACTCTATTGGGCACTTAAAATGTGTTAGGAGGGTAGATCTCAAGCCAAGTGTTCTTATCACAGTAAAGAAAAACTTTTAAAATAAAAAAGAGAAATCAATAAAATTATGGGACACCTAGAATGAAAGAGGAAAAGATATATTTTTAGGAGATTCAATACTTAAAAATGTAAAGGAAGATTAAAAAATACAAGAAAAAAAGATTAAGAATAAAAGCCAGAATTCCAAAGATTTCAAGTTTTAAATAAGATTAAATAGATGAGATTTCAAACCAAATAGAAAAAAAACAATAAGATGAAATATTTTATTGCTCAAAACTAACAAATGGTGAACATTGGACTGAAACAACAATCAAGTAATTTAGTCATTCTCCCCACCACGGGAAAGAGGTGATATTTTGTTTTCATTGGGACTTTGATGTCGAAAATAAATAAAATAAAAATGAGCAAAGTAAATAAAACAAGTAAATAAAAACAAGCAAACAAAACTAAAAACACCAAGAAAAAAAATTAGGCACACCAAGGAAGTTTCCAGAAGATGGGTTTGTTATGTCTTCCCCTGGAGCTCCAAAACGACTCAGCTCTATCTGGCTCATTCATGGGAACACTTACTAGCAACATAGCAAGACAAAAGATCTTACTTTTGTTTTCAAAAGCATTATCTTTGCAAATATGAATATAAATGAGATATGGAAGAGTGATTTGGGATGTTTGGCTATTTGGGAGAATAGAGAGATGAAAAGAGGTACACATCTTTAATTCAGTATAATCTAAACTCTTTATTCCTCCTCATTCTTTTCCAGACTTTGGGAATGCTTGTGCAATTTTATTTACATTAATAGACTTGGATGTTAAGACTATAAGAATCCTTTAATAGCATGGAAATAAACCATCACATTCCACACTGATATTGTCTCTCAAATTTCTTCTCTCCTTCAATGAAATTCTCTAAGCTATCCATTTTGTGTACTAATATTTGTAGATCACTGCTTTATAGTTCAACATACTGAGTTGTTTTGTTCCATGGCTCTCATGCCATTGCCTTGTTTTTAGCTTCAGCATTTTCTTTTCTGGGGGGATCCAGTTTATTGATCACAGTTTCTGCCAAGGTCATTTATTCCAGAAAGTTCAAATGGGCACCACGCAGACTGCAGACACATCCTTACATCTACAGCAAGCACGTGCAGCCCTTCTTTAACATTTTCGTTTTGCTCTTGATCTTATTGCTGGAGAAATTCCAACATCATTCTTGAGTGTCCTGGTGAATTCCTCAGTCCTTTTTCTCTCCTCTCCACATGATGCAGCACTCATCTCAGCTCTTACGCCACATCATCATTATTTTCATTTTATAACTAAATGCCCAGTAATGGCAGACAGTCAGATTTTTAAGACCTTGTTCAAATCTCACATAAGCCCTGAAAATTCAGGTTTGTTTTAACTCTTCAGCACATGAAATTACCCTGTTTACTTTGAAAGCAAACAGCTTTTGAATAGTGACTTTCAAAATCTTGTCAAAATCAAAAATAGAATTCCATTCTTAAAAACAAGGGGATTTTCCATTTTCCTAACTTTCTGAGCTTGTGTCCTTAACAATATTTTAGGCTACAAATAGTTTCAAACATGTCTTTGAACACTCCCACTCCAATCTCAAATCAACCATGTTTAGTATCACTTCATTACATTTTACAGTCAATACCACCATTACAGACTTGATTAACTGAACTCCACTGGGTTCTATAACATTAATTATAGCTGCACAACTTCTGCAACCATCAGAGGATATCCATTATGTATGACTCCATCCACAAAAGGAGAAACCACTGTTTGGGTGATATCTTTTCAGAGGAGATCTGTAGAACCTTGTTGAACTCTGCAAATACAACCTATTTGAGGAACACATCTTACAACAAAGCTTTGTGGAACCACTTTACCCCATAAAGATGAGAACAGCAAAAGCATGTGTTCTAGTGCTACTGAACCCCATGTTGATTCTCACATTCTATTTCAATTTTGCTCAATTCCATAATAAATAGCCTTCCCCCCAGATTAACCATTATTCAATAAATGCTTATTTTAAAGTAACTATATTACTTATTTTTCTATACAAAATATACAAAGGTAATGCCCCAATCTCAAAAAGGTTTTATAAACTCTAATATCAACTTGTACAAAAAATATGTATCAGGTTTGCGATATATCCAATGAAGCAAATAATTATAGACTCATGAATAAAAGAGTTCGTGAAATCCAATATTATCTTTTGGTTTCTGTTACTTCCTGCATAGGACTAGTTCACATTTACATTCAATTCTGGGGTGGGTTCATTGAACAAGTAATCTGGATGTCCAAGACTACTTGAATTCCATGATAGTGTCCCTCCACATGATTAGCTAATTCCTTCACAGATTTGGGTTTTTCTGCTTGTAGAAACATTCTGAATAGAGGAGGTGGTAAAAGCAAAGAAATTAATTGAGAAGTCCCAAAATAATAGAACAAGAGCAATATGTAGTTAGAAAACATTTCAGTATTTGTGTGTGTGTGTGTGTGTGCTTCCTATAGAAATCCCCAGACCCATATGGCTTAATATATTACAGATAATTTTTTGGGATCGCTGACTTCTAATCTATATATAGAGAGAGATGATAGATAGAAAGATAAATGATAGATAGATAGATAGATAGATAGATAGATAATAGATCATTAGATATAGTTATATAGAGACAGGGTCTTGCTGAGTTGCTTATAGCCTCACTAAGGTGGTGAGGCTGACCTTGAACTTACAATCCTCCTGTCTCAGCCTCCCAAGCCACTGGTATTTCAGGAGTGCCATCTGAATCATGTAGGCATGATTCTTGGTTTAGTCAACAGTGTGTCCTCACTATGAATTTATAATCTCTCTACAGCCAAGGACACCTGAAACCAGAGATTTGGTCCTCCTTTTTTTTTTTTTTTTTTTTTTTTGTGGTGCTGGAGATTGAACCCAGGGCCTTGTGCTTATGAGGCAAGCACTCTGCCAACTGAGCTATATCCCCAACCCTTGGTCCTCCTTTTGACTCTCCACATCTTCTTGTATTTCATCGTCTTTGTTCCTGATCAAAGTAGACTTATTATTAAATCAAAGCTGCCCTTTTCTTTACTGGTTGTGGGTTTAGACTCTGAATTTACTTGTGTTAAGATGCCTAAATGAAAAATGCCATTGTTTCTCTTTTACTTTATCAGTTATTCTTTTTCCTTAAATTCACTTTCTAAATACAATGCCAAAATTTTGGCTTAGAGTGAGAGATCATTTTATTTCCATAAAAAGAAAGGAACATATTTTTTCTTCTTTCTGTAGAAGAAGCCATACTTATCTGACATGTGGTTTGTAAAGTCTTATGGCTTCTAAACCTAGGAAAACACTCTTCATTTTTTACATCAAAAATCTTGTGACATGATTTGTAACCATGACAGTGGCCATAACAGTGACCACTCTAGGTTGCAGAGACAAACATTTTCTCGGCTGCAGGCCAACAGGGAAAAACATTAACCCTTTCTTCCTCCTCATATAAGAATCACACTAACTCAGAGAATTGGCTTCCCAAACCAATAGGCAACTTAAGGAAGAACTCACATAAGATGAAGAGAACTGTTTCTTTCCTATAGGCTGGTCAAAGGGCAAAAAAGCAATTTCATCTATTCATCTCAGATGAACAAAGGACAAGAAAGAATTTCAGACACATTGTATCTCTGACATATGACCTTTTCCCCTAAGAGCTGTCTTATACATTAAACACAAAATTATTTTAAACAAATGTGTTTGGACATTTGCTTATTCTGAATTTTTCCCAAATGCAAAAACTATCACCTCTCTGTAGCCTCACCATGAAGAACTCTTGAGAAATGCTTTTTCTAGAACAAGCTTCTGGTATGTCATCAACAATACCTCGTCCCATGTGTCAGATCTCATCAGGTGCACTTGTCCATGGAGAGTTTCAAGTGGAAATGTGCAAAATCCCCTGAGATTCAATGATTTGTAGTAACCATAGTCATCCCTCAAACCAAGCAACCTACATCTGAAATGCAGGCAAACATGATCTGCTCCAGGGCAGCACAGGAATCACAGCCCAATGACGATCAAGAACATGTCTGTGGACTCTTGGAGGTCTTTTTACTCAACAAAGTGCTTTCTTTTAATGATGTCTCATTATAAATAAATTTATTTGACAAAAGTGGCAAAAGGATCATAATGAGAAAGTCTTTTGGTTCAGTGTTTTCCAAATTTGCCCTATTAGGAGAAGACCATTAAGAATACAGAATTCCAAGCCAAAGCTGAAACACACTGAATCAAAATCTACAAGGGGGCATGTGATGATGGATGTTATTTTTTTTTAATCAAAGGTCTCCTGTGGGTCTTCAATTCAAGGAAGAACAGGAAGCACAGTTTAGGTCATTCAGCAGAGTTCAATGAGAGTGAATCCTTGACTATAAAATAAATATCAGATCCATTAACCCATTATTCAAGGCCTACTACCATCTGACACTGCCTTTCCTTTGAGATGAGGACAGGTATAAAACCAAAGTACTGGTTCTACTAGGAGGAAAGAAAACACAGGGAAGGGGTATCCAGTCCTAACTGATAGGGAAGGAAGAAGCACAAGAGAGGAGTTTAGGAGAGGAATAACCAATCAGGCAAAGAATACTTCAAACAATGCCAAGCATCAGAGGTGGAATAAGGCAAAGAAAATTCAAACTGCACCTAAAGCAAAGAATCTAGATTGCCAGAAAATGGATGGAAATAGAGATCATCATGCTAAGTAAAATAAGCCAGACTCAGAAAATCAAGGGCTGAATGTTCTCTCATATGTGAAAGCTGGAGCAAAATAAACAATAATAAAAGTCAGTGGCAGGGATGGGATATCATACATATATATAGAAGATTAGTGGAGTAGGAGGTGGGAGAAAGGACAGGAAAGGGGAGAAAATACAGAACAAATTTAACAGAAGAATGTTATCTGCATATATAAACATACCCCAGAGAATTTCAATCAAAGTACCAACCAAATGTAAATAAATAAGGGAGGAAAGGAAGATCAGTAGAGTAGAGGAAGGAGAGTAGGGGAAAGGAGGAGGGAAATAAAAGAGGCAATAGGGATGGAAATCAAATTTCTCTTATGCATGATTTTATCAAAATGAACCCAACTAAAATGAATAACTATAATGTTTTAATAAAAATAAAAACAATTAAGTGATCTAAAAAGTTATTTCCTCACCCTCCCAAAAGTGAAAAAGAAAAAGAAAATCTGGAAATAGCGTTTCAAAAGATATCTTTGAAGGTAATGAGAATGGATTACCTTTTTAAGTGAAAGCTTTAATAGAAGCATTCTTATATTTTAAGAGTATCCTGTGGATGTGTTAAGCTTACTTCCATTTTTCCAGAGGATGAATTAGCAGCAGCATTAAAGTGTACTCTGCTCTATATAAAAAGTATCTCCAACAGGATCTAACAATGAGAAACTGACTGCCCCTTGTTCAGTTAAAGTGAAAAACGGAGATACGTGTGCGTGTTTGAAACCACGTTTCTATGTCAGGTAGCAGCTCAGCCCACAAGACCTCCTGAGTCTTCCCAGCTAACAACTGTATTACCAGACCATTCTTAAACAAGAATGCTGAAATGAGATTGCTCTGTCCTCTGCACCTCTCTCTCTCACACCCTCTCTCCCTCTTCCTACCTCCCTCTCCCTCTCTCTTTCTCTCTCTCTCTCCATACATATATATGTAAAAAAGATATAACATATGTATATATATATATACACAGATATATGAAGATAAATACTACATTTGAATATATTGAAAACTTCTGCTTATCCTGGTTAAGACACAGTTAAGGGAGATTAATTTCTCAAATAACAAAATACACATGAGCTGAAACTCTTCTAAAACTAAATCATTCCGTATTTCTTCAAAATTCAGGAGGCACTTCCAAACTTTGCCGGGCCTCAAAATTTTCTCTTGCACACATCATAGCACTTACAGCATTATATTTCACCTGTTTACTTTCCCAAATAGACTATTAGCCTCTTTAAAGAAAGAGCTTCTACTTATTCAGCATCTCCCAGGTCCAACACATTGCCTGGTGCAATGGAGGCTCATAGTGAATTAATGAATCAATCTCTTCATAAACACACACTTTTTTTTAGTTGTGGCATTCTTAGCACATTTGCTACAGAAAAAGATAATAGAATTGAATGTAATGGTATTGACATAATTGTTCATTTTCTTTATCTCAACAATCTAGTTTTCATTTTTCTTTCTACATGATTCAAAGGATGAGATACTTCTACATTAAAATCTCAAGTTTCTGATCCAAACCTTGCCTCACTCTTATTTTTATTGTTATTAGTAGTTTTTTAAAAGTTGACTCTTCTTAGCTATTGCTTATAATCAGCCAGGTGGAGTAAAATTACTAGCCTAAGTGAGGGTTTCTGTAAGTGACTATGTGCTGGGCATGCATAAAGCTTCCACAACCTTTTTCTGGCACTCTGATAAGTTCTCTGAGGGATGATCAGGTCTGTTCATTTGTTGATGCTATCTGATATTTGATTGACTAGGCCATTTACACTCCTTATCTGGTTTATTTGTTTGCATATTCTGCAAGCTTAGCCAGGATCAAACTCTGTGTCAAGCCCATTTAATAATTTAGAAAGTTCAATTTACTTCCAGCTTACTATTTATGTGGGAGTTTTGTGGGATTTTTCCCTCTAATGACATAAAGTAGTTCCCACAGGAGCTAAATGATCCCAGGCCTTCTTCACATCTCTGCAGTCACCTATCTTACTAGTATCCTCATTATCCTAAACAGAAGGAGATACAGGGCTTAATTTTCTAAATACTTTTGCCTCTGCTTTCTTGTGGATAGGTGCTGAGACTTGTCATAGTACCTTTGAAGTTTAGTTCTTCTTCTTGAAAACTTTGTTATCCCTATACATTTAAATATTATTAATAATATTAGACTTCCTCTATATGCTGAGCATGATACCAAGTGATGGAGTGATAAATAACAGCAGCTATAAATCCTTATGCCCCTAAAGCACTAAATGATACCTTGGCATTACTCACATAGAATAAAAATTATTTAGAAGCACACAAAGCCAAATTAACATGTTTAATGGCCCTTTCTGTATGTGAGGCATAATCTCCCAAGTTTAAAACAAAGGTTTCAGATGGAGGCAGACACAAACAAAGGAAAGCATAGAACTTCATGAGAATTTTTTGGGACAGTCCACCAGTATAGGTAAAGTACATTGACCATGAAGTGATGAAACAGTAAAATTCCTAAATCATCATTGCTAGAGTGAAGACTAGAAGTTGAAGGTGAGCCACCTGTGAAAGAATTCATTATAAAACCATATAAAGAGTCATTTTGTGCCTCTTTTACAATGGCATGAAAAAAAAGATAGTTATAGACCTAGTCAAAAAGACAATATTCACTCCAAGAACCACCCCCAACTTTATTTTAGGCACATGTTGAGGTCTTTATATGTGCCAAGCACTAAGCTAAGCAACTAGCACACATTTTATTTAATCCACCCTAAATGTCTCCATTTACTGATGAGGTAACTCAGGAACTGAGACATAAAGTAATTCACCCAAGGCCTCAACCTTCCTAAATGACAGATATCAGCCTATAAATCCTGATTTCTCCTTGCAAAAGGTACACTTTCTACTACTATGCCAGACTTCTAAACAAGTAAAGCAAGCAGTTGGCATTCTGTGAGCCTATTTGAAAGAACTACCTCCCTAGAACCCAACTTATTATTTCAAACTTTGAACCCCTTAAGATGCAATGAATAAAAATTTAGTAACAATAGAATGAACTGCAAGAAACAAATATAGCCATAAGCAGCATAAGACTGAATTCTCTCAATTACAATCAAGGATTTCATGCCCAAAATTGCAAATTCCAGGCTAGCAGAACCTCTTCTTGATGGCATCTTAGTAAAGCATATCTCTTCCCAGGGTACAACACATATTCTCCAACCATACTATACTTATGTTGTGTAAAAAAATGGACTAATTCTAGGAAATCAGGGCTGAACAGCTTCTGCTGGGCCTCATTCAGTCCCACAGAGAAACCTGCTTAATTACATGAGTTTTAATTTCCCTTTAGTCTTATGGTGTTTGTCATGACTTTATAGTTTGACATTTAAAACTCAATATCTTGCACAATTTTTCTCTAAGACAATATTCTAGAATTTTCTAGAATTTTGTCTTCCATCTAACATCCTTCTTCTAAGAAGTGGTGATAACCCTGTGTAGAAATTTGATTTAATTAGGCATATCCACAAACACAGTTGTTTGTAAGAAACAGGTCCAATCCATTTTTATACAAATTAGCACTTTATTCAAATACTTGTGTAATAGGTTTAAGTATAATCATAATCCTTATGAAGCCAATATCACACGCAAGCACATAAATAAACATTAGTTCACTTTTTGCAAGGCATTAACTGTACTTGATTTCAGTGGACTCTCACTTTATTCTAGTCCCCAGATTTTATTCCGGCCCTTTCCTACCTGACCATGCTGGGAGAGGAATTGGCACTTCTCATAAGGGGTATATGGGCTACAGAACTCCTGGCCAAAGATCTTTACAAGCATTTTGTCTAAGCTAAGATCCATTCAATGTCTACCATAGAAAATTTCTCAATGTTTGTTTTCTTCTCTATATGGTAGAAGCACAAAATTTGACCCAACATTCTTTATCTAAAGTGTAATGGAAGCACTGATTTCTGTACTATAGTTGACATTTCTGTTCTCTGACTCAACAGCATTCAGTAACAGTCATCCAGGTCCTGGAATGTGGGGTACTGTCCTTGGTGCTGAAAACACAACCTACAAAGACCAAGTCCCTGCCCATGAGGAGTTTATATTCTAATAAAGGGATTAAAAGGCAAACATACTATGTCAAATGATGATAAATACCTTGCAGAAAACATAAAATAGGTTAAGGAAGCTAGGTAGTAGGAGTAGGGGTGCTGTTTTTAAAGAGCAGTCAGAAAAGTCTCACTGAAATGTGAGCAGAGATCTGATAGCAGCAGAGAGGACCTCCCACAAAGGGGTTTTGAGGCAAGAGCATGCCCGGAGATTCCGAGGAATATCAGGAAGACCAGTGTAGCCAAAGTGCTGTAAACACGGAGCAATATGTCAGCAGGAGAGGTCTGAAAAGATGTGGGGCTCTTGCCAGTTCTCTATGATCTTGTAAATATTTAAAGGAGGACAGAAGGAAATTTGCTGACACCTACATTGAATTTGAATTGTGAGTATGATAATTAAATTTTGATGACCATGTGAGGAAGAAGAAAAGACCTTAAATTGGTTGGATAATGTATGGGAGTAAACTAGTAAAGAGCTATATGATACATTGAAAGGAAAACAGTTAGGTCATAAATAATTAGGTTAACAGTCATTAATTAAGTACCTACTTTGTGTCAAGTTCTGTGCCAATTGCCAAAAGAAAAAAATCCAGTGTAACATATGGCTTTCTCCATAGAATTTAGAAATTCCTGCCTAAAAAAGAATCCTTATGACAGATCCCTTTTTGTCTGAAGGAGGTGACATTTATAATGGGTCATGTGGTATGATTGGAATAAATGAGTTGCATATAAAGTGCTCAGTGATTGACAGTCAGATGTACAATAGGTTCTCAACATGATAGTAATTTTATTGTTTTTTGAAGTGAAATATACTTTCCCTTTTAAATTTTGTTTTAGCTACCAAGTAAATCAAATTTAAAATGAGCACACCAAGACTTTTATTATCACCTTTTGACAACTTTCATAATTTACAAATTACACCCCCCCAGAAGAAAATCATGTGTATTTGAGGTATCTATAGAAATAAAAGAAACTACCCTAAAGCTTGGTGACTTAAAACAACAATTTATTATCATCTTCATCTCCCAGTCTCTGCATGTTTGCAGGGCTCAACCAAGGCAGTTCTCACTGGAAATCTCTCATGAGTTGCAGTCAGTTGGCAGCAGACACTGGATTTATTTGAGGTCTTGAGTGGACTGGATATCTAAGATGCTCACTCACATCCCTGGCCACTGCTAATGGCTTCTGGATTGTACTTCAACCAGAACTGTCAGCTGAAAGTACTATACGTGGCCTCTGCATGCAGGCTCTTACAGAGAGTGCCCCAAGTGAACAGAGAGTTCCAAGAAGTTCAGGAAAATAAGAAAGTCTTGCCAAATGGTCTCTCTGATAAGTGAATGATGATGCATAATGTGGGGGTGGAATGATGGCAAGAATGGAGAAAGGATAGAGAGCATAGAGGGAAGGGAGGGGTGGGGTTGAGGTTGAGGGGTAAGAATAATAACAGAATGTGTGACAGACATCATTGTCCTGTGTACATGTATGAATGCACAGATGGGGTGACTCTACTTTGTGTACAACCAGAAAAACAATTGCTGTACTCCATTTGTGTTCAATGAATCAAAAATTAAATAAAAAAAAATTAAAAAAAAGAAAGTCTTTTTATTGGTGAGTTTCAGAAGTTCTGATCATTTCTGCTACATTCTACCAGTACAGAAGATCACTAAAATTAGTCCATGTTCAAGGTATGGAACAGGACTCCATCTCATGATGTATGAAGCAGAATGAGAGTACAGAGCAGCAAGGAAGTAATGGTAACCATCTTGGAGATTATTTCCCACAGCACAATATTCAAGAATTACAATCAGAGCTAGTGTCCTTCATCATGAAACTGCCTTGAGCAATACCTTTAAGTAAGGCTTTTATTCAATGAGAGACCTTAGAGTTTATGTGTAACTTCTCTCATTAAGAGTGCCCTGTAAAGTTTCTAACTTATTAACCAAGTCCCTACTTTTCATCCCAATTTGTTATGAATCTATAAGGAAATATTGGATGTGCAAGATCCTTAGAACTTTGACCAGCCACATTGGACCTCCTATCTTGGAAGTAGACGAAAAAATAATAATGACCAATGCTAAGTAATGTAGCTTTACTCTTCAGAAAGAATATTCATAGTTATCAATCCATTTGCTTTTCATTACTAACTATGTGAGGTAAACAAGAAAAACAATATTACTGATCTGTTCAACTTAGGGATAAAATCCCAGAGGATTGAATGACTTGCACAACACATAGCCAGTAAACAGAGGAGATACAACTTCTAAACTTTAGAAATAAAATTAGAGACATTCTTTCACTAAATCACACTACCTTCCCAGTACATATCTGAGGAGAGTGTTTGATTACCTTCCATGGGATTAAAAAGAGTACCAACTAAGTTTTATTAAACATTTATGTGCCTGGAACAGCATTAAGCACTTTGTGCCTGGTAATTCATCTAACACCCACAACCATTCTGTGATGGTAGGAGTACCTTTATTCCTGTTCTGCAATCAGAGTAGTTAAATTCACACCACTAGAAAATGGCACATCCATCACGTAATGGAGTTTGGGTCAGTGCCTGTATTCTTAATTATTATGCTTTATCAAAATGTTGCTGCAATACTTCAGAACACATCTAACATTTCTTAAATTCACCATGAAATTGATAATCCCTTGCTTAAACTCTTCTTGAATCTCTTTATATTTTCAACTTGTACTATTTCTTTTAGTAAGGCTTAATAAAATTTGACCCTGCTTATGACAATCAGGAATTGGCTTGATTCTCACGTAGACAGAATCTTTTATTTTATGGTCATATATGCTCTTGATCCTGAATAGCTATCTAATAATGCAGGCACTTGTGCACAAGGGAAAATTTTAAAAGATATTGGGGGTATCACCACACCTCTACTCTGCCAGTCATTTAACATCTCTGAGGTTCATTTTATTCATACAAAAATTTAAACTTGGACAAGATGCTCTCAGAGGCTTCTTTCTTGAGTCTGTGAGTAGCCCAATAGTGACATAAGGCATATGAACTCTTGGTAGCAGAACAGTAGGACAGCTCTACATAGTTAAATGTAGACTTTTCTTTCAAAGTAGTTGGCATCTTCTTGTGAATTGACAGGAAAAATGATGGTTAAAATCCTGGTGTATATTATATTTTTATTATCCCTGTTTTATATTATGTCTCTAATAAAAATTACAAATATGTTGTGACCAAAGAAAAACAATCAAGAAAATAGCTCTGTTTTGCATGATTTTCTGGGGGAGTTTTCTCTTCAATGTTTTAGACTTACAGGTTGTGTTATATAAAGAGAGAATTGAGCTGACAATCAAAAGCCCACGGTCAGGGCTCTGCCACTAATGTCTGTAACCTTGGACAGGTCACTCTCCAGTTTGTTTCTCCATCTGTAAAATAAGACGCATGGGATGAAGTGATCCTACAGTCTATTCAGTTTTAAATTCTACCTTTAAACTTGTGCTGATAGTCAGAATTTGATGATAAGAATATAAATGAGAAAGCACACTATTTCCTTTGTAATTTATATGCTATCTTCTGCTGCAGAGTTGTGAATACATTTGACATAAGGTGAAATGAATGGATATTAGTGTTACTACATAAAAAGTCTTTCATATTTCCCAGGAATTGCAAAGGTGGGGAAGAGGACAAATCAAAACATCTTCTAACCTGTCACTTTAAAAGTCTCTGACCTTCCTTTTTAAAAAGTGAAAAAGATTTAGCAATACATGCTCTAAAAATGAGATGGCTATACCAATGCTTGGTTTAGAATATATTTTGGTTTTATTTAAGGCAAAATTTTTGGTATATAAGACATATTTTAAGTAATTAAGATTCTTCTTGGATGAAGTTTTGAAATTTGTCCATACAGAGAGTCATTTTCATTTTTCTTAAGTGAGTTCATTTTCATTATTTTTCTTAATGACAAATGCACAAATGATGTGTAGTGAAACGAGCAAGACCAACAGATACCTCCTATAGCAGAGAGGCCAGTTTTCCCTTGTTTTCCTCTTGTAGCCTGCTGACATATCTCAATCTTCCTTTCATTCTCCCTAAGGGTTACAAAATCAATTTGTAGCTGAGATCCTTGACAATCTTGTTCTATTTCTTAACTTCTGGAATTACAATAGCATCCTTTACCTGACCAGGAATCCTCATATTCTATAACACCATTTTGATTTTTTTCTTCTCAGAACTCCTACACTTAATTTCATTGGGTGTTACCTGGAAATCGTACAATCATAGATGGTATTTAATATCTCCCTATTATAATTGCATAATAATATTTAAATAACATAATGAGTGTTATTAAATCAACTCATAATACATGTGGGTCTTGATTTTTATATGTTAGTCATCCACACACCCAAGAATATCATAAAAATCCCAAGTCTGATTAAATAAATTAGCTAACACATTAGTTGAAATTTTAAAAGTCAGCTACAGATACACTGTGTACAGTTGAATTGCTATCCTCCCAAAAGTCCAAAATAAAAATTAGTGATTTAATTTTAGAACTAAATGCAAGGAGATGAGAAGAAGTGTTACTTGGTCTTATGAAAAAATAAATTCTAAATATAGAATGCAAAATTGTGCACTAGTCATGTATGTTTTAATCTTGGACTTCAATTCTGGCTTATCATTTACCTAACATAGATCTTGTCTCCCCAAAGAAAGTTTAAGTTCCTTGAAGACATGTATTCCAGATCTTATAAATTTTTAGCATCCTATCAAACTGAAAGCATATAGAACAACTTTTTCCTATTAGGAAATTAGCCAATATCTACAATGAGAGAATGAGAATTCTGCTTAAATCAGCTATATGTGAAGTGAGAACTTCTTTCATGTGTGGTTTTAGCACTCTTCAACCTTTGGCACTGTTCTTTCACTATGCCTTATTATTATTATTATTTTTCAAGTGGTGCATATGTAAGTTAAGATATCACTCTGTCAAAGCACAACTCATTAACAATTCTTGGAAAAACTCTCATTTAGGGAAAAATATTAATATGTTTTTAAGATCCTTATTAAGAGAAGTCTCAATTAAAATGAATCGTTTAAATTGAAATCATTTTTAAAATACTGTAAAATGTTTCTCTACCCATCCTCCCCTTTCAGGACTTTAGAACTCTTCTTTCTCCATAATTATAGAGTTGCAAATGCCCCTAAAACTGGGAGGAGATAAGATGAAGTTAACAGTGCAGCTGGACTTCAAGCCAGCACAAAAATAGGCCAAAGCAAGCAATGAAGACAAAAAGAGAAAGCAAGAACCAAGAAGTAAATCCTGGAATGAGAATTTCTGATAACAGAGGAATCCAATCACAGAAGCTGGAAAGCCAGAAAGAGTCAAACAAAGAACTGTCTCTGATGGAGGTAGCAAATGAAGAAGGCCAGGTTAAAACAAAGGAATGTTGAAAGCCAGAAAAGGCAAAAATTGAAGAGCACACTTGGGTCCTCACAGAGCTCTGATGGATGACTCTCTGCACCTTTAGTTGTCTTTTATTCCTATGGAAGGTAGTTTCTAGCCATGGAGTGCTTTATAGATATCAAAATGTTCAAACAGAACCATAGAGAGTCATTGCATTTTCCTGGTGTTGGTTGGTTGGTTGGTTGGTTGGTTGGTTGGTTGGTTGGTTGGTTGATTTTTGGTTTTTAGTGGGGAGAGCAGGGAGGTCTTTCCTCTTTTATAAATATATTCCTTTTGGGGAGATCAGAACTTCTGCATGCAAAGCAGTAAGTAATAAATTATGTGGCTCTTTAAATATTGAGTAAATGTTAAGCAAATAGATATGTCGTACTTTACAATTGGCAATTCTCACAAAAATACTGCTCGTTCTCATTGTGTTTACTCACCAAGGAGTCTGTAGCCTCTTTGTGGAAGAAGCTTCTGGTTTTGAGATTTAAACATAAAATAGAGCTTACTTTCAAGTACTCTTGTCCTTTCAAGGATGACTTTATCTCAAAAATCAATCCCAAAGTCTAAAGTGTACATGAAGTTCTTTTCAATTCTCCATGAACACATTTATTAAATGCCCTACCTACCTTCCATGATAATACAAGAACGTTACCAAGTTTTGACACCTCATTTATCAGAAAAATTTTCCATCATTAGGAAAATGGTTCTCTAAAGCTATCTTTACCTACCAGCAATTAAGCAAACTGAAGATTTATGAATCAAAGCTAAAGAAGTTGTGAAATATGAATCAATGACTTGACCTCTGCTAGCCCAGAAATCCATAGAAAGGTTTGGTGACTTTCATGGTATTGCTTCCTTTCTATCCATTGTTTAAAAAAAAAAAAAAAAAAAAAAAAAAAAAAAAAAAACTGATTTAAGTCCTGAGTCATGTAGCTTGTTAGGATTATTAACCAGCATGTTTGAGTGTTACTTTTAAAAAAGGAAAAGAAATATTTTTCAAACCCACTCCTACAAGCATTCTGTGTTTTAAAATGAATTCAACTCAATCAATTAACATTTTCCATGTATTTCTTAGTTTTTTGCATTAAATTTACCAATTAAAAATTTAACTTGCTCTATTTGGGGAGGTGTCTAAAACAAATATATAAAAGTTTGTATAAGTTTATAGTAGATAATTTTGCAAGAATTTGGCTTTTGTAGACATACCAGTTCAAGAATTTGTTTGTTACTTTAGATTATAATTTTTCATCTTCAATCTGAAACAAAAAGGGAAGGGGAACTATAATAGCCATTTAATACCCAAAAAGTACTACATTGAGTATGGACAGGCCTGACTTACTGAACACAATTTTAGTTTAAGCAATTTAAGAAGCAGTTGAAGATCCTTGAACAGCCTGCATGATGATGTAGATGAAATGGTTGAAAGGATTGTGTGTCAGAATCTCTGGGACTTTGGTGGGATGGAGGAGAGACTTGATGGTTTGGCAATGGAAATATCCTAGCATATCCCCAATTGGTGATTCATTTTCATCTCAGACCCCAAACACAAAGTTACTTTACCACCTAAAGATACAGAAGAAAATGTCCCAAGGACAGGGCCCAGAGGACATAAGAAACACAGAGGAAGGGAACTCTGACCTCTTATATAAGAAAGCAGAGCATATTATCAGGCAATGTCCAGGAAACCAATGCCTAGGTAATGAAATTCCACTGAAAATAATATTGCCTCCTCTTGAGAACATTATGTTAAGCAAAATAAGCCAAACTCAGAAGATCATAAGTAATATGTTTTCTCTAACATGTGGAAGCTAGAGAGGAAACAGGAAAGGAAAGGTTTGGGGGGAGCTCACAAAAATCAAAGGGTTATCAGTAGAGTATAGGAATGGGACAAGGGGGAGAAAGGAGGGAAGGGAAAGGGAAAATACTGGGGAATGATGTTGGCCAAATTATATTGTTTTAGTGTGTGCATGTCCAAATATGTAACAATGAATCTCACCATTATGTACAATTATAATGGGTCAATAAAAAATATGGAACAAAAAATATTATTCTCTATAGGAGAGAAATTTAACTCCCTTGCCAATACCATGAAAAGGCGAGAGCCTATTTAAAGAGCCCAAGTCAGCAGCAGATGATTCAGAGTACCACCATGACTAATTAGAATGTGGATTTTCCTACAGCCCAGAGGCTGTGATGTCTTCATCTTGCATCCTTTGTGATACAGATATCCACAGGAGGTGTTCAGTGTGAGTATAATTCTTTTTGGGTGAATTAATATTGTTATCAATTGTATTTTTCTAAGTTGATGCAATTCTTTTAGTATTTAGTTTCAATATGTGATATTCTAGGTGTGTTGTTGTTGTTGTTGTTGTTGTTGCTGTTGTTATTGTTGTTTTGTTTTCAACTTAGTCTGATAGAAAAAAAAAACATATTTTAGGTACCATCTGTCAGATTTGTAGGTATCCATGCCCTAACCAACATGATGAATATTTTAGTAGAGGGGATCTGTCAACATTTCTACTCCCAACTGTATCACTGTTTCATTAACTAATGACTGATGATCTTCTTGTGAATGCTAGTATAACCTATGCTGTTTATCAATTATGGAAAAAATGGTCAATTTAATTGTGTTCATATGTTTTCTTCCAAGAATCATTTGTAATGCTTTCATAGATTTAATATAGTTGTAATGCTTAATGAAGAGAAGAATGGTCATAATTGTGTTGAATGGCACTGGCGTCTTATTGGTTATACTTTGTCAGTTCACAGACCATAAAAACATGTAAGAAGCTGGTATTTTGTGTGTATGTGTGTATGCAAACATAAAGACACTATTCTTACAATGGAATATACTATTCTGTCTTTCTAAGTACAAATTACACAAAAGAAACATTTTTTATTGAGAGACATGAAGCAGACATATTGGTTGTAATGTTTAACATGATGCAGAGTCAATCAGTGAAGTGGAGGCTTGCTGGATCTTTGAGGGTTGTGTGAAATATAATTGTTCATACATAATGCATAAATAGAAAGTTGGATATTTGAAAGCAAATAATCCAAGGATTCAAAAAGTCTACCTGAAAACTCAGTCTCCATACCTGAAAAATCCAGTCAGCCACTTACCACTAACAAAGGAGAAGTCAGAGCACTCCACCAATAAGCGCTTCTGCTTTGGGCTCCCCAAAGAGGCTATTAATCGAGGTAGACCTAAGTCATAATAACCAAACTCTTTTCTAAGAAAAGTTTCTCTTTTCCTGGATGAATGCCAGTGGGTTTGTTGAAGGAATGATTAATTATGTGGATTTTTTCATTACTGCAGTCTAATGCTGCTGGTACCTGCTTTGGCTTTGAACTTTTCACAAAAGTACTGACACAAAGAGGTTATTAGAAGTTTTCCTCAGAAGTTAAAAATTTATCATACAAATGAAGAAATGGGCAAGTGGCTAAATTCAATATTAATCAAAGATGCCAACCCTTCAGAAGCTAATTTTTATGTGACTTTCATGAATCCATTAATCAAGAATGTTAAAGAAAAGTGCACTAAGAGATGGTCTAGTTTCAAATTTCAAAGATTCACAATATTTATTTTTAGAGCAATGAGACCATCTGTAAACCTTTGAAACGTAGAAACCAAACAGAGGGGGTTCTGGAATTTCTATAAAGGAGGGCCTTAGGCAGCAATCTGTTGGAATGGAGTACTAAAAATTCTTTTGATGATACATGTCATAGCAAGCACATTCTTTTTCTGGGGTTGCTTATTTATTTGGTATAAGTTGGAAGAGGCAGGGATTGATAGAAATTTTGAGAAACTCCAAACTCCCTTCGCTTGGTATCTCCATGAAACATCCTGGTCAATTTTCTGCAAACCAAAACTCTACCAGTGCTTCTCATTTTACATCAGATTCTACAGGCATCAGTGTGTATGCCACACCCACCACATCAGACAGAATCAGGTAGGAATCAAAATCAAGTTCTCTAGAGTTGGGGAATCTGGCTTGACTCATGACCCCAGCACATGCTGACTGTGTGACATTGGGCTAGTTAATCAGCCATCTCAACACTGTTTTCTCAGGTCTAAAATGAGGAAATTTGCATTTTCCTAATTGGATTATTGTTGTGATGAAATGATTAAATGCCTGATAAATAATAAGCACTATACAAAGGTTAGTATTTTTTACAAGACTGAAATCTATGTTCTCAACAAAATAAAACCCATGGGGTTCAGGATGGTGCAACATGAGGAACATTTTTTCATGATCTGATGGTTTTTCAAGTTGATAATTCCAAAGAGGGAAAATAAACAGCCACCAAGGAATGCCTTATGAAACAGAGGCTCAAATCCCATGCACACTCTATGTGGTTAGAAGATAAGTAGGATACATCTTGTCTAATCCTATAAAGCTAATATGAAATGGAAATTATGCACATAAGCTAGGTATATAAGAGCAATGAATTTAATGTGCTTTAGTTTGTGCCCTGTATACTCATACAAATGCAAACATGATCCATGAAGTAGTCAGAGAGTATAGCAGTCATTTATAAAAATTTGGTTGTTACATTGAAAACCACATGATGAAGAGAGACATGAAGGATCTAAGAAAATATTTTATCTGTGACTATTGAGAGAAGAGAAGATGGGCAGGTGGATATAATGATAGGAACTAAACGTATGCCTAGATGGCTCAGAGCCTCTAGATTGGGTTCTTTAAAGAGCAGATAACAAGGTGAAGTTCAAAGATAGGCAGCAAAGAGTATAGCAGAAGTAGAGGTCAAGCAATTTTGACTACAATTTGAGCAAGCCCTGGCTGGAATATTTGGGTTTATAGGACATTTTTTCAGATATTGGTGGTTTTCAGGGGAGTATTGATCCCTGGGTGACAAACAGATCACTGACAAAATATAACTCAGAATATTCCATAGACTTCATGCAGAGGCAAATGCATATCCACATACTGATGTGTGCATATCCAAACATCTTGCAACAAGCAAAACAAGTCTTAGGGGTTAATGTCTAGAAATAGCTTTTAATCTCACTTATAGCACCTGGAAACAATTTTCAAAATTTGTATACTCTCAAACATCATGCTTTTGTTTCTCCTAAATTATACCTTTGGGGTTTTTTTTTCTTTTGGCAAACATGTGAGCTTAATTTCTCCCTTATTTTGATTTTAGTCTTAGATTATTTTATATGCTCAAAACTGGTAAAGAAAAAAAGGAGTGACTTGTTTCTTTGAAGGTTCTAGCAATTTCCCACAACCAGGCCTTCTGAAGTATGATTGAATTACAATACATGTAATAAACTGTAGCTGCATCCTCAAAATTCCTAAAAGTTCTTTGAGTAGTAAGAACTGTTTTTATCAATTTAGCAGAATTGCCCCCAACATTTATTAAGCACTGACTACACAGGGCTGTAAGACCAGATGGAGTTGTCAAAGTTCTGCCCTGTAGTTTTAAAATCTACTCATAAAAAGTGAACAATTCAACTAAGTAAAAACCACAATGTAGCTAGCTACTGAGGGTCATTCATGATCTCTCGGGTCATGTAGATAAGCAAAATTAATATTTAGCTGCTTTAAGGAATGTATGTTCTGTTATTTATTGCACTCTAATCCAAAATATCTGTTCTTAGTTCTGCTAGCCCCAAGGAAAACCAGAAGCAGAAGTTATGACCCAATAAGTCATTTTCTTTACAAGAAAAATAGAAATAGATAAGTCAATAATTATGGGGCACATGACTACTCATACTCCTGAAAATGTACCAGATTGGGGGTCATGTTTGAGTGCTCATTCAACTTGACCCCCAACCTCAACAATAATATATGCAAATATCATCAATGATCATGAACAGACAGGTATGCTTTCACATCACTCTGGGGCAGAAATACTTTGGTCAAGGCTATGGAGTATCCTGAACCTGCCAAGATGAGAATAGAAATAGGGACACAAGTACAACACAGAACCCACAAAAAGAGTTTCCAGTAATTAACAGAAAGACTGATTTTGCAGGAATATCTTACAGGAAACAAAAAGCAGAAGAGAAGCAACACAGACCCAAGAGGAAAGACAATATAAATCAGCAGAAACATGAGTGTTTTCCACAACTAAGTTCTTTCACATATATGAATTTCATTTCATCTTCACCATGCTTTGTAAGTGATAAGTAAGCAGGGTTTTGAGGAACCTCCCCCATGACATCTAAACATGGAAGTTTTTCCAGTCTTTGCTTTCAACCAGGTTATGTTGAATCATCTCAAATTGTCACTCAATATTGTCATAGAAAAACCCCACTTTAAAAAAGACTTTATTTTTTAGAGCAGTTTTAAGTGTACAAGAAAAATGCACATAAAGAATAGAGTTCCCACACATCCCTTACTCCCCTACACACAGTTTCCCCTATTACTAATATCTCTCATCAGTATGGTGCATTTGTTGTAATGAAATCCCAGTGTTGTTTCACATCTTTCTATTGCCTTCTCTCATCCTTGTCTTTAGCTTGTCCTTGCCAGAGTCCTTTCCCCCAGAGGCGAGTGGTTGCTCATGATACATCAGGAAAACTGCAGTGTAGCACAGTATTTAGGAGGGTGGGCTCTGGAGCCAGGCTGCCTATGCTTGGGTTCAGCTCTGCCTCTCACTTCCATGAGGCTTTATCTTTAGTTTCCACACTGGCAAAATGGGGATAACAATATCTAACTCATAGAATTGTTGAAAGTTCAGTACTCAATGGGTATTTATTTTATTAATTGTTTTATCATTATTTCTACTAAGTCATCTCTTAAGCTCCCTACTGGCCAGTTTGACCCCAGTCCAAACACCAAGTTTTAATGATAGAACAATAAGAAAATTCACACATGACAAAAGCCAAGAATTCAGGTGAAAATGAATTTGAGACTTTTAGTTAAGCTTGGACCCAAGGAGCCTGAGAATTAGCTGGAAGTTCAGAAGAGGTCATGGACAACTGGCCAAGCAAAGCAGCCCACTTAGGCACATACCAGGAAGACCATGGCAGTCATCAGCACTCTTTCACCCCACCCCCAACTCTGGTTCAATTGTGTTTTCTTGTTCATAATTTTTTTTTTTTTGAGGTATGTAGACTCCTGAAAGTAAAAGTATTAGGGGTAAGTGTGCTTTTTCTAGGAGACTGGTGTGAGTCAGGTCCTCTCAGCAGCCTTCTGCTTTCTCTGAAATCTAACACTTGAAGGAGAGGAGGAGGCACTGTTGTGGACCAACAGAAGAACATTGGTAAGACAGGAGTCCTCACCCCATTTCCATCTGAGGAATCAAAACAGTCCTGCCAGAACCGCATGTTTGGAATTTGCTTCATAATCATCTCGTGTACCTTGCATGCAGTGATCGATGGGCAAGGAGAGGATAAATGTAGATGAGAAACAAGATCGGACATTTGTGAATAATTGTTGAAGTTGGACGATAGGTATAGTAGTGTTTGTTTTACTGTTTTTCCTTTGTTTCTGTTTTTTTTTTTCTGCATCTGTGAAAATGTCCATAATAAAAAGAAAAATGATAAGCCAAATCTTCTTGTCTGATGGATCATTGAGTGAGACTCTTATGTTTTGTCCAGAATTGAATCTCTAGTGGCCCGCACTGTTCCCCACAGTAAATAGTTGTTGACTGTACAAATGTCAGGTATAAAAGGGCTGAAACAGTCAGTAAACAGAGATACCAAAGGAGAGAGAAAAGCATGTGCACCCATACACACATGCACACACACACACACACACACACACATACACACACACACACACACACATGCACACATGCACACATGCACACATACCTGGGAGCCAGAAATAAAGGATGAAAACATAGGCTCTGCCTTCATACAGCCTCTACTCCTGCTACTTGTCTTCTTATCTTAATCTCTTTAACCATTTGCCCACTGGAGTAAGATGTAGGATCTAGAGGGAAAATAAAGTTCTGGGAATGCGCTACAGGAGTGAAATAACCTAGTTAGGTTTCTGCTTACAAGGCTAAGAGAAGATTGGAATTCAGATCTGGCTCAGCTCCCAGTTCTGTATTTTGTTCATTAGACTTTCCTTCCTCTATTGAACATTGATCAAGCCCTTTTATTGATTACCTCCTGCATCACTTCAGGCCTCATTTGGAGATGAGGTGCTTAATTCTGGGACAGGACAACAGACTGGCCAGCAAGTCTCCAATATTGACTCAGATTCCAAAAATATGAGAGAAAACGTTGTCTACCTAAGGGCTTATTTGAAATAGCTGCTATGAAAGTTACTCATTTAACATTCGTGAATGTTTTTAAACACATAGGGGAATTTAAGTATGGAGAATTGCTTATTCTAACCCAAGTTTATTATAGGTTTGTGATTTGCTGATTTGTCCTGATGTGCTTTGGGAACAGGGTTGTTCTTGATGTCTAATTTATATTTCTGATCTTTTATACTAGAGAAGACAATAACAATATATCTTTCTCCATAAAAGCATAAAACTGAGGGAATAGCTCCACAGAAAAAGCATTAGTTTCCAGATGAAAATACAAATGCAAGACCTCAGATATTCATAATATTGAAAAAAGAAAAAAGAAGGATGGGTGTTACCCTGGTAAAGATGGGGTTGCTTTTATCTTGCAAATATTTGCTGAGTAACTCTGGTGACATTGTAAGAAATTAGGTAAATTGTACTTTATTATTTTTATAGTAAAAAATAAAATTACTAAACAATACTTTCAACAAAATGTGTAGAAAACAAAACAAAGAATGGGAGTAACAGTGAATATTCTGTTTCAGTATCCTAGTACCACAACACTGTTTTGCTAAGTATCTGAGCATTAGTCTGTACTAAGTGCTTGCATGCATTTCATTTAATCCTCAGGAGAACTCTGTGAATTGACATGCTATTATTACTACTTTGTCATTGAAAAAGCTACTTTGGCCATGCTGATCATCTTTCCCAAGATAACACCCATGAGACAGTAGAGTTGGGATTCTGGCTGAAGATTCTAAGAATCTTTCCTTTTCTCTTCCCGCCACTGGTGGACTCAGGCATTCCTTGGCTTCTAGCAGCCTAACTCCACTCTCTACCTCTATCTGCATGTGGCCTTCTTCCCCAGGTGTTTCTGTGTACTCTACTTTTCTTATAAGAACACCAGTCACTGAAGTAAGTGTTCACCTTAAATTAAGAGTGATTTCACCTTGAGACTCAATTGCATGGGCAATGAGGTCACTTTCTGAGGTTCCTAGCAGATATAATCCAACCCACTACACCAACAAACAATGATTCAAATTTGGATTTATTCACTACCTACTTCCTTTGGGAACCAATCACATTTTATTTCTGGCTAGCTAGAATAACTGGACAACCAGGAAAATAAAACCAAGTAAGCATTCCACAATGCAGTGTTTTTCTCATCATCGATTTTGAATAAGGACTTGATAAGAAAATTGGAGGCACTCAATGGAGGCTAAATGAAGGACACTGATTGGGTATTTAATTTTTTTAGCCCCTGAGCAGGTCCAAACATCTTTGCCAGTCAACCCTACACCAAATAACTACAGCTTCCTGAGAATAAGATTATTTGTTCGAAATACCATCCCCACTTAGGTAAGAAAGCTCTTTAACATGCAAGCCACAAGCAAACCCTATTCTCCTCTTGGGTTTACAGAAAATTTGCAGAGTTATTCACACTAATAGAGAAGCCTAAGGCTGTTAGAAGAGATTCATGCTCAACTCTACAAATAATATTTGTTGTTTGACATAAAGCTATCAAAAAGTATTTTCTCCATCCCTTGTATTATTGTCATAAAAATATGAGTTTAATAAAGCTCTTTACCCCAGAGGCAAAAAATATAAGACCAAAAAATATGAATTTTATTTCATAAAAATTAAAGATTTTTGTTCAACAAAAGATGTCATGGACAAAGTTATGATAAACTTTGGACAGAGACATGATAAATTTGGAAAAATATTTGCAATGTCTAAAAATAACAAGAGACTCCAACAATCAACAAATAAAAGACAGGAACCCCAACAGAGAACTGGCAAAGAAAACAGTTAATTTACAGATGCAACATGAAAAATCAATATATAAAGAGAAAATTAGTTAAAACACATTATTTTAAAACATGTAAATTATGTAATGGTATTTCATTTTATATCCACAGGATAGGCAAAAAGTAGAGAGCTGGATACTGCCATGCTAGCAAAATTACAGGGAGGTAGGAGCTGGTGGGATGGTAGACTGAGAAGCCATTCTGAGAGGAATTGGCTGCAGTTAGTTAGATATGCAATTTTGTATTTATGCCTTATTAATCCCTCCAGGATATATATGTACCCCAAATTAGCATACACATCTATAGGGAGACAGATACTAATATATTTGCCACATTATTACTTTTGGAGCAGGATATCAAAAGTTATCTGGGTGCCAAACACTGAGGAATGAACAGATCAAATGCAGTAGTTCCCCCTTATCCACAGGTAATAAATTGCAAGACCTCTCTGGATGCCTAAAACCATAGATAATACCATACCCTATAAATACAATGCCTTTTCTCTTTTTTCTTTCTTTTTTCATAAATAAAACCAAATGTTTATTTACACCAAAGAATTCCAACACTAGATCTTTCACATATGAAGGAAAAAGTATTATATATATCTATAAATATATATATATACATATATATATATATATATATATATATACAGAGCAAGGGGTGGCAGGGCTAGAACAAGAGTTGATAGTTGCCCATGATTATAGGTCTACCATTTCTGTTTCACTGGAGATAGTGGCTCTGCTCCTGCCTCTTAGATACATTTACAAGACCAAGTAACAGGTCTTGTCATTGGATGGCATGTAAAGGAGGGGGAGGGTAGGAGGAAAAGAAGGTAGAGAGCTTAAAATGAAACTCAGTGTGCCCTCACCTCCCATTAGCTCTTAGAGTTGCTATCATGAAACCTATATAGAAAATGTTTCTTTCGATAAAAGTAGTAAGTTATGTCCAGTAACCAACTGACTTCAACATGGTCAAGTCAAAGAAAACGAAAAAATTTTTGCCTTCTCCCTCCTACCAGCTATTGAACACAGTATGTTGGGAGACGAAAGGGGAAAAGACCAAGGTAGAAGCCTGGGAGGGAAGGTATCACAATTTTAAACTAAACTAAAACTAAAATTATAAGTGAATTGGATTTAGGGGTAGGTCAGTAAAACATGATTCATACTAAACAGAAGTTTTTAGGAACTGTCTACACTTTGTGTAGATGTTCAACATCTCAACATAAGTAAGACTCACTTCCACTAGAGTCTCCAGGATAACCCCACTGAAGCACTTCTGGAGTAAAGTGATACAAGTGACCAGCAGTACACTGCTCTTAGATTGGGTCTTCCCTGCCTCTCTTCCTTCCTGCCTCCTGAGAAGTTACATTTTTGTAATCTCTGGAGAAGAGCATGAGATACAACCCCCAAAGTATAGGAAGGTGGCTGAAGGAATGGAGGGAATGGGAAGAAATCTCCGCCCAAATGCAGCAGCTGGGATGGAGGCTGGTTAATTTTGTTCTTTAGTAATGAGGAACTGAATTTGGAAGGGGAGAAAAAATTTGTCCATGAAATATTCTACTTGCAGGTAATTTTTAGGGAATCCCATGAGTTATGAAAAGTTTGAGTTAAAAAAACTGATCCAAGAAGCGAACGATGAGATGAGAGAGCAAATGCAGGCAATGAATGATCGCACCAATAAACAGCTAAAAGAGCAATTGCAGGAAGCAAAAATCATTTCAATAGAGATAGAGATTCTGGAAAAAAAACCCAAGCAGAAATCCTTGAAATGAAGGAAACACTAAACCAAATTAAAAACTCAATTGAAAGCATAACAAACATGCCAGATCACTTGGAAGACAGAACCTCAGACAATGAAGACAAAATATTTAATCTTGAAAACAAAGTGAACCAAACAGAGAAGATGGTAAGGAATCATGAACAGAACCTCCAAGAATTATGGGACATCATGAAATTTAAGACCAAATTTAAAACCATCATTTAAGACCATCATTAAATTTAAACCAAATTTAAGAATTATTGGGATTGAGGAAGGCACAGAGATACAAACCAAAGGAATGAATAATCTGTTCAATGAAATAATATCAGAAAATTTCCCAAATCTGGCACATGAAATGGAAAATCAAATAGGCTTAAGAGACACCAAATGCACAAAATTACAACAGATCCACACCAAGGCACATTATAATGAAAATACAAAATGTATAAAATAAAGAAAGAATTTCAAAGGCTGTGAGAGAAAAGCATCAGATTACATACAGGAGGAAAACAATATGGATATCAGCAGATTCTCAGCCCAGACCCTAAAAGCAAGAAGGGCCTGGAATTTTCAAGCTCTGAAAGAAAATGGATACCAATCAAGAATCTTACACCCAGCAAAACTTACCTTCAGATTTGATGACGAAATAAAATCCTTCCATGACAAACAAAAGCTAAAAGAATTCACAAATAGAAAGCCTACACTACAGAACATTCTCAGCAAAATATTCCAAGAGGAAGAAATGAAAAACAACAATGTAAGTCAGCAAAGGGAGGAATTACCCTAAAGGAATAACCAATTAAAGGAGAAACCAAGTCAAGTTAAAAGCCAAAAATAAGCCAAAATGACCAGGAATACAAGTTATATCTCAATAATAACCCTGAATGTTAGCAGCCTAAACTCATCAATCAAAAGACATAGACTGGCAGATTGAATTAAAAAGAAAGACCCAACGATATGCTGCCTTCAAGGGACTCATCTCATGGAAAAGGACATCCACAGACTAAAGGTGAAAGGATGGGAAAAAACATACCATGCGCATGGACTCAGTCAAAAAGGAGGCGTCTCCATTCTCATTTCAGATAAAGAAGACTTCAAGCCAAAGTTAGTCAGAAGGGATAAAGAAGGTCATTTCATACTGCTTAAGGGAAGCACAAATCAGCAAAACATAACAATCATAAATATTTATGCCCCAAACAATAGTGCATCCATGTATGTTAAACAAATCCTTCTCAATTCCAGGAACCAAATAGACCACAACACAATAATACTAGGTGACTTTAATACACCTCTCTCACCATTGGACAGATCTTCCAAACAAAAACTGAACAAAGAAACCATAGAACTCAATAACACAATCAATAATTTAGACTTAATAGACCTATATAGAACATTCCATCCAGCAACGAGTGAATACACTTTCTTCTCAGCAGCACATGGATCTTTCTCTAAAATAGACCATATGTTATGCCACAAAGCTACTCTTAGCAAATACAAAAAGATAGTGATACTACCTTACATTCTATCAGATCATAATGGAATGAAATTAGAAATCAATAATAAAATAAAAAATAGAAACTACTCCAACACCTGGAGATTAAATAATACACTATTGAATGAAGCCTGGATAACAGAAGACATCAGGGGGGAAATAAAAAAAAATCTTAGAGGCAAATGAGAACAACAATACAACATATCAAAATCTCTGGGACACTATGAAAGCAGTACTAAGAGGAAAATTCACTGCATGGAGCACATTCAATAAAAGAATGAAAAGTCAACAAATAAATGACCTCACATTACAGCTCAAAGCCCTAGAAAAAGAAGAACAGATTAACACCAAAAGTAGTAGAAGACAGGAAATAATTAAAATCAGAACTGAAATCAATGAAACTGAAACAAAAGAAACTATTCAAAAAAGTGACAAAACAAAAAGTTGAAAAAAATTAACAAAATGGATAAACTCTTAGCCACACTAACAAAGAGATGACTAGAAAAATCTCAAATTACTAAAATTCGAGATGAAAAAGGAACTATCACAATGGACACTATTGAAATACAAAACTTAATTAGAAACAATTTTGAAAATCTATACTCCAACAAACTAGAAAATCTCGAAGACATCGACAGGTCTCTAGAGACATATGATCCACCCAAACCGAATCTGGAGGACATATACAATTTAAATAGACCAATTTCAAGCAACGAAATAGAAGAAGTCAACAAGAGCCTACCTACCAATAAAAGTCCAGAGCCAGATGGATTCTCATCTGAGTTCTACAAGACCTTTGAAAAAGAACTCATTCCAATACTCCTCAAAGTATTACATGAAATAGAGGAGGAAGGAATCCTTCCAAACTCATTCCATGAAGCTAATATCACCCTGACACCAAAACCAGATAAAGGCATAACGAGGAAAGAAAATTTCAGAGAAGTATCCCTAATAAACATAGGTGCAAAAATTCTTAACAAAATTTTAGCAAACCGTACACAAAAACATATTAAAAAGATAGTGCACCATGATCAAGTGGGTTTCATCCCAGGGATGCAAGGGTGGTTCAACATCTAGAAATCAATAAATGTAATTCACAACATCAACAGGCTTAAAGTTAAGAATCACATGATTATTTCAACAGATGCAGAAAAAGCATTTGATAAAATACAGTACCCCTTCATGCTCAAAACACTAGAAAAAATAGGGATAGTAGGAATATACCTCAACATTGTAAAGGCTATCTATGCTAAGCCCACAGCCAACATCATTCTTAATGGAGAAAAACTGAAAGCATTCCCTCTAAAAACTGGAAGAAGGCAGGGATGCCCTCTATCACCACTTCTATTCAACATCATCCTGGAAATTCTAACCAGAGCAGTTAGACAGACTGAAGAAATAAAAGGGATACGAATAGGAAAAGAAGAACTTAAATTATCACTATGTGCAGATGATATGATTCTATATTTAGAAGAGCCAAAAAATTCCACCAGAAAACTTCTAGAACTCATAAATGAATTCAGTAATGTAGCAGGATATAAAATCAACACTCATAAATCTAATGCATTCTTATTCATAAGTGATGAATCCTCTGAAAGAGAAATTAGGAAAACTGCCCCTTTCACAATAGCCTCAAAAAAATAAAATACCTGGGAGTCAATTTAACAAAAGAGGTGAAAGACCTCTACAATGAGAACTACAGAAAACTAAAGAAAGAAATTAAAGAAAACCTTGGAAGATCTCCCATGTTCTTGGATAGGCAGAATTAATATTGTCAAAATGGCCATAGAACCAAAAGCACTATATAAATTCAATGCAAATCCAATTAAAATCCCAATGACATTCCTCATAGAAATAGAGAAAGCAATCATGAAATTCCTTTGGAAGATTAAGAGACCCAGAATAGCTAAAGTAATCCTTAGCAGGAAGAGAAAAGCAGGTGGTATCACAATACCAGTTCTTCGATTATACTACAAAGCAATGGTAACAAAAATGGCATGGTATTGGCACCAAAATAGACAGGTAGACCAATGGTACAGAATAGAGGACACAGAGACAAACTCACATAAATACAGTTATCTCATACTTGACAAAGGAGCCAAAAACATACAATGGAGAAAAGACAGCCTCTACAACAAATGGTGCTGGGAAAACTGGAAATCCATATGCAGCAAAATGAAGCTAAACTCCTATCTCTCACCCTGCATAAAACTCAACTCAAAATGGATCAAGAACCTAGGAATGAGGCCAGAGACCCTGCACCTAATAGAAGAAAAAGTAGGTCCAAATCTTCATCAGATAGGCTTAGGACCAGACTTCCTTAACATGACTTCCAAAAGGACAAGAAATAAAAGCAGGAATCAATAATTGGGATAGAGTCAAACTAAAAAGCTTTTTCTCAGCAAAGGAAACAATCAGCAATGTGAAGAGAGAGCCTTCAGAGTGGGAGAAAATCTTTGCCACACATGCTTCAGATAGAGCACTAATCTCCAGAATTTATAAAGAACCCAAAAAACTTTACACCAAGAATACAAATAACCCAATCAATAAATGGGCTAAGGAAATGAGAAGACACTTCACAGAAGAGGATCTACAAGCAATCAGCAGGTATATGAAAAAAATGTTCAACACCTCCAGTAATAAGAGAAATGCAAATCAAAACTACCCTAAGATATCATCTCACCCCAATTAGAATGTCTATTATCAAGAATACAAGCAACAGTAGGTGTTGGCGAGGATGTGGGGAAAAAGGTACACTCATACATTGCTGGTGGGGTTGCAAATTAGTGCTGCCACTCTGGAAAGCAGTATGGAGATTCCTTCAAAAACTTGGAATGGATCCACCATTTGACCCAGCAATTCCACTCCTTGGCCTATACCCAAAGGACTTAAAATCAGCATACTACAGTGATGCAGCCACATCCATGTTTATAGCAGCCCAATTCACTATAGGTAGATTGTGGAACCAACCTTGACACCCTTCAATAAATGAATGGATAAAGAAACTGTGGTATATATACACAATGGAATATTATTCAGCCGTAAAGAATAATAAAATTATGACATTTGCAGGTAAATGGCTGGTGTTGGAGAATATCATGTTGAGTGAAATAAACCAAATCCCAAAAACCAAAACCAAATGATTTCTCTGATAAGTGGCTAATGACACATAATGGGGTTGGGGGTGGTAAGGGAAGAATGGAGAAAGGATGGATTGTATAGAGGAAAATGAGGGGTGGGGAAGGAAAGATAATAGAATGAGACAAACATCATTACCCTATGTATATGTATGAATATGCAAATTGTATGATTCTACTTTGTGTACAACCCGAAAATCGACAGTTGTTCTCCATTTGTGTACAATGAACCAATATTTAAAAGCATGAAAAGAAAAAAAAAGTAAAAGAAAATCAGCCTATTATAATTTCTTTTTTATGACTGAACTACTATAAATCCACAAGCAACAGTTCAGACACGGTGCTTCTGAAGTGTTCACCTCTTCCCACCAGGCGCAAGCTGCATCAAGGAAAAGGTGGACTTCCCCACCTCTGCTCAGGCTTCAGAAGACAGATGGGGCCATTACTACTGAGCACCAGCAGCAGCTGGAATAGGCATCCCAAGGGGGTTGGCAGCAGCAATCACTAGTGAGCCTGCCAGAGGTCCAAGGGGTGATGGGGTTGGCACTGAAGAAATCCCTGACATCATATTGGCACTGCTGACAGGTGTACTGCCACCTGGCATGTTAGATGGACCCATTCAAGCCTGGTCCTTACGACAGTATAGAAATAGGGATGGTCCATGGCCTCTCTTGCAGTGAGAACTGCATGGAACAACCATGACCGGTAGTCATGCCGCAGCAGCTTGTCCAAGAAATCCAAGGTCTCAGGGTTGATAAGATACGCTTTTTCACTGTGTACAAAGCATTCCCATCACTTATGAGAGTGTCTGCCCAAGATATTGTTGAAACGTGGATCCAATTCAATGTTGGATTTGTCAATATAGTCATATAAATCTTCTGTCCCCAGAACCTTGGCTATCCTCACCAACTGATCATAATTGTCGTGTCCATGGAAAAATGGCTACTTCCAGAAGATCATACTTGCCAGCATACAACCCAAGCTCCACATATCCAAACTATAATCATACATATGATAGTCTACAAGTAGCTCAGGACCTTTGAAGTATCGGGAAGCAACTCTGCCATTATATTCTTGACCAGGATGGCAAAACTCTGCTAAACCCCAGTCTATTAGCCATAGCTTTCTGTGTTCATGGTCAATCATGACATTATGGGGCCTCACATCTCTATGCATAATTTCCATGCTGTGACAGTAATCCAGAGTCTTCAGCATCTCATACATGTAACATCGAATATTGTAGTCTATTAACTTCTGGTACAATTGCTTGAAGTCTGTGTTGTATACATGTTCAAAAACCAAGGCAGGGGTTCATGGCACAGGCTCTTTTACAATGTCTGCCAGTGTGATGATGTTGGGAACCGCCTCTCAAATTCTCCAAAATCTTTATTTCATGCTTAATTTTCTTCTTTTTTACTGGCTTGAGAATTTTAACCACAACTCTTTCGTTATTTGTGATGTTGATGGCTTCAATACTTCACTGTATTTACCCCAGCCTAACTTTTGAACCAGCTGGTAGTCATCTTGATTTCCCCATTCCACCACATGTGACTCATAATCCCAGTACTCTTGGGGTCTGTGTGTACTGACATCTGTGTAACTCTGGCCCTGCTCGGCACGGGTCCCGACGTGTCAGACCGGTTGGCTGACAAAGCTGAACTTGAGGCTTGAAGATGTGGCTGTCACTGTGTGCAGAGATAGCTGGGGTAAGACCTTGTTTCAGACCTGTTTTCTTCAAAATGAATTTCCAATGGTTGGCCTTCCTTAATCATATGCGGAGAATAAAATGGGGTTCCTGAAATGTGGCTCTGTGGTGGAAGTGGCAGCGGCAGCAGCGGCGCTCCCCTCTCCTCACACAGACCTACAATGCCTTTTCTATTCACATGAATTCACATACACATGAGTACACACACAGAAATTTGATTCCTTTTCCGTCTTAAATAAGTACTTACCATACATTATAGCTGTAACTTTTGCAATTTGAATGTGCCAGCAGAACTAGCACAAATTTCGTTTTATTTCTTCACAATTCACAGATTAAAGATTGGTTCTTTGCCCTCAGCATGTCATTTTTTTTTTTTTTTTTTTTTTTTTTGTCCTTTCCATATGAAGTCAAGAACTTTTCCCTTTTAACTTCAAGGAAGCATTTTGCACCTTCTCTTTGGCATGTCCAAATTGCCAGCTTTACTAATGTGGGGCCATTGTGTTTGGGGCCATTATAAGTAAATAAGTAAAATAAGTATAACTTGACCACAAGCAGAGCCAATACCACCACCGTAGTGGCTCTTATAACCAAGATGGCTACTAAGTGGCTGATGAGTGGGTAATGTGCACAGCTTGAATATGCTAGACAAAAGGATGATTTATGTCCTGAGTGGGACAGAGGGATGGTGTGAGATTTCTCCATGATGTTCAGAACAGTGCACAATTTAAAATTTATGAATTGCTTATTTCTGGAGAACTGAAACCATAGAAACCAAAACCACAGATAAGGGAAGGCTACTGTATAACGAATGCACCCCATGATGGACTATGCCCCAACTAAAGGGTATTGGATTGGATGTTCATTCAGTTATACAGTAGATCACAGTGCTCAGAGAAAAAAAGTTAAAATAATGGAGAAAAATGATCTGTAGCACAAAACAATGTAAATTAAAAATGAATACACAAAAAATAAAAGTACACATTTTACAAAATATAGAAACACAAGGGTCCCTCCAAATGTAAACTTGGTTGCATATGGAAGAATAGGAAGATGAATAGCAATGTCAATAAAAGGGTATAAGCAATATTTAAAAGTTCCTCGTTCCCATAGGAGGATCTAACACAGAGGACTTTGAAAGCTAGGAATGTTTGCAAAGGAACAGTTTGAAAAATCTGATCAGAAAGGGCCATAAAGTACAGGGGAAAAAGTAGTCTTGTTCCTTTTAATTCCATCACTTTCAGATTATAGAATGTGACACAGGACTGGTAACTCTGATATCCTCAATGTTTCTGAAAAATCGAAGTCATTTCTTCTTATGTGCTCATTTGCTCACCCTTTATTGAGTGTCTATTGTGTGTGAAGTACTATTCCATATCCTACAGATCCTGGGGGATGAGGGGGGTACTCCTTTTTAGGCTCCTGCTTGGTGCCATGTGTACGCTGGTGGAGAAATACAGACACTGCCTGACCCCCTCTTCTACTGTGAGGCTAACAGCCTGGACTTTGCATTTAGTGCCCAAAGTAGAAGTCTGAGACTTTCTTTCTCTTTATTTCTTCGCAGCACAGCTCAGTATTTTCTATTTCCCAGGAGTCTTTCAGAAATACTGAGAATCTCTTGATTTCTTAAATACTGCAGAATGTTCTCATCCATGGTTCTGGCAAAACATGTACTAGGAGACTGGAGAATAGGAAGCCATGCAGCCAGCCCTTTTCTTTTCCTTTTTTCCAAACTCATCTTTGATTAATAAAAACATAGTCTAGAAAACATGTATATGTCAGAATAAAGCAGGAGAGAAGAACTTTTCTCTCCTTTCTGGATCCTACAGAGCTTCTGAGCAAGGGAAATTATGAGAGAAAAAGAAAGACAGTAGGCATGACCCCATCTCAAAGTCAGCCAATCTGGATAAAATTTTGCCTACCTAATAGTTTATTAAACTTCTAACACAGGAGAAAATTTGATTTATGCTTAAATCTTGATACGCTCTTACTCAGTCCTATTTAATGAAGTTCATTATCTGTTGTTCAGTTCTGTGTTGGATTTCTCTCCCCATCGAGAAACAGAAATTGAATGTAGTAATTAGAATTGAGAGCAGAGTTAAGAAATGTAGGTGTATGCTTAAAATAAAATATTTTATTGTGCTGGCCAGTGGTACATGAATTATTCATAACTAGCAAAAATATATCACATGAAAATTAATTTCAAAAATGAATATTTTAGGCCAAATTCAAGACAACTGCTAATTTCTTCAATAGAAAATTAGTTCTTCTGTAGAAATCCCATCCTTTATAAAAAATTTTTCTGTCTTTCCCAGGATTTCTAAATATATATTTCAAAGTATATATTGGTCTTAGGTAGGAAATTAAGGGATTTAGAGGCAGATGAAGTTCCCTTCTCTTGTACTGGTTTTTAGTCATGACTTTGGAAGAGAAAGGAGACAATTGAAAATGAAAGCTAACCTTGAAATAGGATCAAAGATAAGAATTTGGCCTTCTGGACCTGAACTGTGAGGTGAGGGTCTCAAGATCAGATTCTTCAGAAACCTTTATACTTAGTAGGAAGAAAGATGGGAGCCACACAGACAGAGCCCCAAGAGAGGTGCAAGAAGACGTGGAAGAGACGTCGTGTGCCTGGTACAAGGCATTTCAAGAAGTAGGAAGTCAAAGGTTGCCAAGAGGCACGGGGGAATGAAAAATGAGAAAATTACATTGAATTCAATAGCTTGGTGATCACTTCAAGAGAGTGAACTGTGGAGTTAGAGGCAAGGGCTAAAGGGACAGAGTGCATGAGAGGCAGCCGATCACTCCTGACTGTAATCTCATCTCTGAGAAAGCAGAAGGGATGACAACAGTATCCACCATTTCCTGGGCACCTGCTACATGCCAATGATTATATTGTGTTTTATGATCATTGTATTCAAAATAATTCAACAAATATCGATTAAAGGATCTCAACCTCCAAGTGTATCACAAGTTCATTAAATTTCCCTCAGCTCCACAAGTCTACACTCCCTCTTTTACTCTTCCAATTACTGCAAAAGACTCCCCTGCCTCCACCCCATTCCCACAGTTCAGTATCTATAACAGCAGCCAAAATGTTTGAATCAGAATAAGATCAAATCAAAATCCCTCCAGTGGCTTCAATTTCACTTACATAAAACCCAAACTTTTCCAATGCTCCATAGGCCCTTGGCTCCCCTTTTCTTTCCAATCCCAGCTCCTACTTGTCTCCCTTTGGTTTCCAAGGTTCTAACACTCGTCTTATTGTCACTCCTTGAACATGCCAAATTCAATCCTTCAAGTAAAAAAGTTGAAAGTCAAGCTAAATAAGCATAAGTGGACTGCAAGAATGGTACTAAGACAACTACAACTCAGAAAAACTCAAGGGTTTTTCTGACATTCAATTGCCCAAGGTGACATTGAAGCATATGAAGTCAGCTCCTGACACGGGGTATTCTGAATTCAATTCTACTTATTGGCCATCTAATGTTGGCTATCTAATTAACTTCTCTAAGCCTCACCTACAAAATGAGTCAGATAATGGAAACTCTATAGAGAAAATAACAGTAGTTCTTATCCCACTGAGAGTATTAAATGAGAATATGAGTAAAGCACTTTGCATATATGCCTTGCTATAAATTGGCAATTGAAATGTATCCAATAAGTGTTAAGTATAGTTCTAGGCTATTGCTAAACTCTGGGGAAAGAAATTTTGCCCTCATAGAGCTTACAATTGTTTTTTAAGGTGGTGTATTAGTTTATTTTCTGTTGCTATAACAAACATCTAAATCAGGGTACTTTATTTTTTTTTATTTACATATTGATTCATTGAACACAAATGGAGTCCAGCTATTGTTTCACTGGTTGTACACAAAGTAGAGTCACACCATCTGTGCGTTCATGCATGTACACAGGGCAATGGTATCTGTCACACATTCTGTTATTATTTTTACCCCCCACCCCACCCCCACCCCCCTTCCCTCTATGCTATCTATCCTTCCTCCATTCTTGCCACCCTTCCCCCCTACATTATGCATCATCATTCATTTATCAGAGAGACCATTTGGATTTTTGGGATTGGCTGATCTCACTTAGCATAACAGTCTCCAACATCATCCATTTACCTACAAATGCCATAATTTTATTCTTCTTTATGGCTGAGTAATATTCCATTGTGTATATATAAATCAGGGTACTTTATAAAGAAAATAACTATCCTTCTCACAGCTTCACAGACTAAAGTCTAAGATAAGGAAGCCCCATCTATCTGACTTCTGGTGGGGCCTTCTGGCTACATTGAAACATGGAGGATGGCATCAAAGTGGGAGCACAAGTGAGAAGAGAGGAATTACATGGTAAGAGAGATAGCAAGCTAGGCTTCCTCTTTCTATAATAACTCACTCCCACATTAACTAACTGGGATACCCAAGAACTACATTAATCCCATCTGAGCCAATCACCTTCTACCAGGCCCAGGTAAGAAAGAAGATTCCACCACCTCAACACCTCCACACAGGACCAAGCTTCCAGCACCTGAACCCTTGGGGGAAACAGTCAAACCGTATCTAAACCCTAGCAGTGGAGATGAATATTTAATACTATGAGCAATAGAAAAAGAAAACATAAATAAATTCATGACCAGTTCCCTGAAGTAGGAACTGTTAAAATGTTACAGATATTAAAGAAAATGTTGAATTCAGTTTTATTTATCGAGAAGGATATTTAATCATCCAAGGACAAAAGGTGAATTAAGCCACTTGATATTCAAGATCTATCCATTCCCTGGAGACTACCATGTGACCGGCACACAGTGCAGAGGTGACCAACTGAAAAAGAGGTTCATTTAAGGAGTCCACAATCTAAGGAGGAAATTTTAAAAATCAAATGGTTACAATTCCATGTATCCAGTGCTATAGCAGGGGGGAACAAAAGGTGGGCTAGGAGCCCCCAAAAAGAAATTAAAGTTGAATCTTAAAAGGCACAAGGAGGACTTTGTCAAGTGAGCAAGGGGTGTGGGTTCTCAACAGAGGGACAGGTGACAAAAGTCTGATGAATTGGTGCACATGAGTAGAAATCAAAATTTTGAACAACCTGTATAGTGTGGATGACAACCATTTGGCACTACGCGCATTCAGAAGCCAGTACAGTGGCACCAGTGCCGCTTCATGAAGCTGAGCCTTGTAACCATGATGAAGCTGTTGTTTTACAACACTGAGTTTGAGTAGTTTGTTAGGCAGCAAAAGAGAACTGAAGCACAATGCTGGACTGGACACAGAGACTGGAAGACAACAGAGTAACACAACCAAATGGACCTGACCGGAACATTACCTAACAAGGCCAGGCCCACTTGAAGCTGGGAAGAGGATAGGATAGGATAAGCTAAGAATACAAAGTTTTTAAAGCAATATATAATGAGAAACGGGAAATTAGAGTCCTCGTGTTAAGCCCAGTGTGGGTCAATTATGAGGCTAATCACATGCCAAAAAGGGATGGGAACTGGAAAAGGAGCAATGTGCCTTGGGAAAAAGAGTTATTGGATGGGAAAAGAAGAGAAATATAGTGTGGGAGAACAGGACTCAAGACCTCAAAAGATTTCACTGTGTTTAGGAATTTTGCCAGCAGCTTCCAACCTTGTGAAGGTTAACTTTCCAGTTCATATCTTTGAGCAACTTAAGTGATGAAACTCAGTTAAATTGGTCTATTTTTGATAATGTGTTCATGATGATTCTTTAAGCCTAGCAATTCTCCACTCCATAATGTAAATAAAAAATCTAATTTCATTTTATTCAAGGAGAGATCCTACAATTACAGCTGCAGATATCTCGAGGCTTGTCAAAATTATGCTGGGATAAGCACAAACTTACAAGGAACAATAATAGAAAAGGGTATTAAAAAAGAAAGCTTGTAATGTTCTTCTGCTTGTGATGGAAAATTTTCTCATTTTTTCACAGTGGCCTTCTTTAAGAGGTGAGGAAAGCATTCTAGCACTCCCAGCTCCTCCAGTGACAACATTATCTACATCTACTTGCTGGCTAAAGGGGGTCTCAGGGTGAAACTTCTCATCGCTGCTTTGAATCAACTAAAATGTTTCACATTTTGTGAGTTCGATAGGATTGTGAAAAAGTCCAAAAAGAAGTGTTTATATTTCAAGGACATTTTATTTTCCCATGAAATGAAAGAATACATTCTTAGCTCAACCATAATATAGCTTTCCATCTCAGTCTCACTAAAACTTGAAAAACTCAATTATCACAATGTTTGATATGGGTCTGGGTCAGCTCTGTCATTACAGCTGGACTCAAAGTTCCAGTAGGTTCTATAAATAAACTCTGGTCACTCTAAATGTAGAGTTAAAACTATATTTCCTACTTGTGCACTTTAAAAAAATATATATATATATTCATATTTGGCTGCTGGAATATGAGAAAGGAGGCAAAGACAGGTGTTTAAATAACTATGGCAACCCTCTTCTCAGGTCCACTGATTCTCTTTAACATTTAGCACCAAAATCTTCTCTATTCACTAACTTTTCCAGGAAATCGGTCTAATTTAATTACCATTACCAAATGAAATACAAATATTGCATGGGACATCTTGACACTAAAAAAAAATTCATTGTTTATCTGAAATTCAAATTTAGCTGTGTATCCTGTATTTTTCTTTTCTAGGTCTAGCAACTCTACAACTAATATTACTGGAAGAATTTTTCTCCTATCTTATTTGCTTCATTCCTCTGGAAATATTCAGGATTTGACATTGTTATCATAGATCTACATAGAAGTTCAAACATGTAAACACCTATATTACACATATACAAAACCTTCAGCACCTGATTTCATAGACTAGGGTTTCCTGAGCTGCCTTGGTATTTAACTTCCTCTTTCTCTCTCTCTGACACATGCACACGCGTGCGCGCACACACACACACGCAAAGACATAGTTTTATCATTTTCCTCTCTAACAAGATGAAGCAGATCTTGTTAGCAGGAAGAGAAGCCTCCATGCCCCAACACCAGAGCCATCTGGGTTTCAGGAGGCTGTACAGCCACTATCTACTTCACTGGTTGCTTCCACTGGGTGAACCATGGCACTGTGCCATCAAACATTCCCATAAGACCTTGCTTATTCTGAAATAAAAAAGGGAATAATTTGTGTTGTTGGAATATTACAAAACTCTCCTTGCATAATTTTTCCACACCATCCAGAGAACACCTCCAATGCACACTGGATCCTCTTTCCCCTCATTAGTCCACTAAAAGCCAAGACACTAGTTCAGACCGAATCTTTGATTAGTCATTCCATGTATTACACTCTTATTGCAGTTAGAAGCAGAAGGAATTAACTATCCTGTAGCCTAAACCCCATATTTTACAATTGGGACTCTTGAAGTCCAAAGGGGTGATGTGACATATTAGTGTCACAATAGACAAGGACCAGGTCATTCAACCATCCAGTGTTCTTTCTAGCACCAGCCTATTCTTCCATTAGCAACTCAGTTATATCTAAGGCAGAACTGATCAAGTCAGATCCTAGTAAAATATTTCCTAGTTAGTAGCATAGGAAATTGTTTTAAACTGGGCACAGTGACATGCACCTGTAATCACAGACACTCAGGAGTTGAGGCAAGAGAAAAAGAGGATCACTTGAGCCCATGAGTTTGAGAATATCCTGGCCAACATAGTGAGACTCCATTTCAAGAAAAAAATTGCTTTATTGTTAATTTGCTATTTTATAAGAAAAAAAAACATCTCTCTTGAGAACTAAACAATAATTTTATGTAATCCAGAAGCTGGCAGCTTTTTTTTCAGTAAAGGGCCAGATATAAATATTTTAGATTTTGCAGATATGCAGTCTCTGTGTTTTCATTTGTAATATAGTGGGTTGGGAATTCCAATTCCAAGCAAAATATTTAGTCAATGTCTATTTAGGATTTCCTGTGTGGCAGCCATGGAGGTGTCCCACACAAAACTTGTAAGAGAACCTGCTATGAGGAACATAGCTCATTAAAAACCGCCAATTGCCACATTTTTAAGTTCACTCAGAGGCAGTCTTTCTACCAAGATCACCTTTTCCTAGAATTGCTCTAAGTCAATAAATTAACATGGGAGAGGTACTAGCAAAGGCTGTTTCTACCCAACATGAAGTTATTCCAAACCAAGTGTCAGTAAAAGTTTTTCTGTACAGAGGCAGATGATAAATATTGTAGGTTTTTCTGGCCGTACCTTCTCTATTGCAACTCCTTAATCCATACATTTCAGCCTAAAAAGCAGCCATAGATAATATAATAATGTGACTACATTGCAATAAAACATTCTTTACAAAAAGAAATGGCAAGACAGATTTGTTCCATGGAACATAGTTTGCAGCCCCTGTTTTAACGGGAATCAGCTCAGATCTCCCCACTGGCCCAGCTGAAAGCTTTTCAGCATTGTGGTATGGTCTCTGGCACTTCCTACCCAGTCCTTCCTTCTCTCTCCTTTACATGAGTCAGGCCTCTCTACTCCTGTTCTCCCTGCTACTCTTTCACCTTCCTCCTTTATTATTCATAGGCATTACACATCACATCTGTTGCACATCTCACCCCAAGTTTGCTTCTGCTAGTCCTAAGGCAAAACTGGCACTTCTTGCATTTATTTCAAATGTGTGGCTGCCAAGAGAATAATAGAATGAAGAAAAATAAGAAACAGTAAAATTGCTGCATTGATCCCATTAAACAGAAAAGGATTGGCTGAAACTAAACTGATATAGATAGGTCAAATGTAGTATATAGTAGAAAGAGCCAGAAAGTATGATGTAATGGCAGTTTTACTGAGTTGGCCTCAGAAAATCTAAGACAAGCTCTTGCATTTGTCATTTTCTGGACCTATGGCCTTCCACTCTTTAGATTGATCTTGGATATGGGTCCATTCCACATTGTCTACCTCGTAAGATGGTTGAGAAAAATATATGAGAAAGCTAATTATTATTCAGGACACCACCTGTGTTTGGTGCCACAATTTAAGTCAATGTTTTTTTGTTTTGTTTTGTTTTGTTTTGTTTTGTTTTGTTTTGTTTTGTTTTGTTTTTGCAATGCTGGGAGTCACACTTAGGACCTCACACATGCTAGGTAAGCACTCTACTGATGAGCTGCATCCCATCCTAAGGCACCTCTTTTTGTCCCCAGTTAGGTCTGCAGCATTCCATTGAGGAGCTGCATTGTAGGAAATATAAGATTGTTTCATGCAAAGAGATGACAAAGCCTATGCTATGTTTCCAATAAGTTGCCTTGACTGGCCATTGTCCTTAGTGGGCATATAATGATCACAAATTCAACATTGCAAAGTTGATCCCCTCATTGAACAATTTATTTTGAAGGTAGGATAGACAAGGCATGCCACACCAATGTCAACAGCTTTGCTTCCAAAAGGAACAGATAAATTGTCACTATTGTAGTCATCAACACTCAAAATTCATATCCTGTTTATACTGATCTAAGGGTGTTATATTCTAATCTGAAGCCCAACCCTATCACTGTCAGGCTCAGATGGCAGGTTTCTCAATAACCCCTCTAGATTGAAATGGATTGGTATGAGTTACCCTAGATATGAAAGGAGGCAAGAGAAATGACTGAATATCTCCTCAAGTTCACATTTTATTAGACCAGGGAGGCACAGAAGGCAACAGCCAGAGCACTTCTGTACCTGCGTGAGTTTCAAAAGTCAACATCAGCGTATTGGCGCAGGCTATATAAAATAACTCTCCTGTCAAGAGAATGGACTGAAAATAACAGACACGAGGATTCAAAGTGCAAAAGTACTATCTGAAAGGAGAAAGGAAAAGGTCTAGGAAAATGCTTTGAAGAATGCTTGTTGAATTATGAGAAGTAAGCGTAAACCCAGGAAAGAGTCATAAAAGTTTATTTATTCATTTATTCAAAAATTCTTATTGAACTTTTTGAGTGCCTACTATGTGCCAGCAACTGCTCTAGGTACAGAGATTTGGGGATGACCAAGGTAGACAAGAGTTTCCCTTACATTTTACCATGAGAAGACAGCCCAAAAAAACTACACATACTTAGTTATGTTCAGAGAGTGATAACACCATGAAGAAAATAAATCACGGCAAAATGGGGCAGAAGGAAGGGTAATTTGGGTACTATGGTTAGGGGAAGCCTCTTGAAAAAGATCACACTGGAATGGAGGCACAAATGATGGGAAGGGGCCAGTCACAAGAGGCCTGGGGTAGGGGGTTATATATAGTATAGGAAGTGCTAAGTGCAAAGACCCTGAGGCAGAGACAAGCTGGGACCATGCCAGGAATAGAAAGAAGGCCAGTATGCTTGGAGTTTAGTGAACCAGGGAAGAGCAGGGTGAAATAAGGTCCCAGAGGTGGGTGGGGGTCACATCAAAGGCTCTGAGGTCCTGATAAGATGCTCAGATTATTCCAAGTGAAACAAGAGGCCAGTGGAGGCTTTTAATCATCAGATGAATAGGCAGACACGGAAGGTCAAACCAACACGACTCCTTAAAGACCTTGCCTGCTCACCTCTCTATTCTCTTGATACCTGGCTAGTGCTTTGCATGGCGTTCTCATAACGCTATTGCACTGAGTTGAGAAAAGCAATTTATCCCCACTCTGTACTAATCCTTGTATACCCTGAGCCCCAAAGAATGACTGTTTTGTCATTTTAGTAGCTGGGAAAATATTCTATGCTGTACCTCTCAGAAGTATTTGCAAATGAATAGATGAAACAGACATTGAAAATGGGACTGGAAGGCACAGCTGCTAGAAAGACAGATTCCATTCTGGGGGGAAATGTGGCCTCCAGGATCCACTCTAGCTGTGAAGCAGTTGGGGAGTGAAAGGCAGGTGCTGTTAACAATTATGCTGGGACAACAGGTGGGCAGTGGGACGATCTTGGACACTCCAGAATATATGATCACCCTGAATATAGTTTTTATTAAATCTTTCCAAATCATCAATATTATCCACCATTAATTAACTCCATATTTGCCAAGAAAGCTTCTGAAGGCTAATTTTTTAAATTTGTTTTGCTTTTAAACAAAGCTATCAAGAAAAACATTAAGATCGAGACCACTCCTCCAAGTTTATTTACCACATGAAGAGATCAACATGTGGTTTAAACATGTCCACTGCAACTGGTTGATTTTTTGCCAAAATTATTGTACAATGAAATATTGACCCATTTTCAAGGTCAAGACTCAAAATCATGGCATACTGTTCTTGATAAAGTTTTTATTTCACATTTATCATTAAGCTGCCTGTTTGATATTTTGGATTTTCTCCTTTTTAAATAAACCTCTGACCTATCATTTTCAAGCAACACTTTGTAGCTGTGGTCTGTTTGTTTATTTTCCCTTTGACAAAGCCAGTGGTACAATATAGCACTAGACTATACTTTGCTTTCAAACATGAGTGATTTTCCTACAGTTCTGTCAGTTGTGGGAATGAGAAAATAGGTTTTGTCTAAACAAGTTCTCTAATAGAGTAATCCTGGTAGGTTGGATCCCTATAATCACATTCATTTGCTTAAGTTTACTTTGCTGTTGAATTGCCAAAAAGCCTTGGCTTGTCAGAACAGAGCCTGGACAAAAAGGAAAGCTATAAAATGGAAAAATAAAATAATAGAGTTGAAGTTCCATATTTGAATTTGCAGCTTCCTCTGTATTATTCTGAAAATTGGCCTGGATCAAAGCACCGCCTGAGAATTGGAGAAGAAGAGGCTGTGTCCACCTGCTATAGCCCCACAGAGGTACGTTAAGATGGATTCCAGTGCTGCAAGTTCAACTTCACAGGGTCACGTGACTGCCTAGGAATTTGGGGTTCCCAAAGAAGCTCAGAAAATGCCACAGCTGTCCTCTAGTTACACACAGCAGGAGACACTTGCTAATGCTCTTATAGATATAGAAACCAACCTCCTCCTGAAAATCACCCCATCTTTTCTTCCCCAAAAATCCTGTTTGGGAACACTAGCAATAGCTGATCCCCTCCACCAGAAACACTTTACCCCAAATATTCACAAAGTTGACACCCTCTCTTCATTCAGGTCAAAGTTCATCTCCATGGGACAGCCTTTCCCAACATTAGTCCCACTTGTTATCCAGGTTTGCTTTATTAGTGGCATATGTGTTCACATTCTCACGTCTGCATTTGCCATGTGCTCTCAGCACCCAGCCCAGTACATTCTGAGGATCTCTGAAGGCAGGAACCTTGTCTGACTTTCTCACCCTTAATAATGTCTAGAATCTGCCTGATGCACAGCAGTGCACAGTAAAACATAGATAAATGAAGAACAAGTAATGCATGCCTTCCAGTATCTGCACACTGAGCCTCATGCCCTCAGCTTCCCTGATCTCACTCTTCTAGAGCAGCTGCTAGCTGCTGCCACCAATCTGGCACTGAATCCTTGATTGCCTTGAATTATGATCTAGTTTCACTTGTCCTTGGTCTCTCTCTCTCTCTCTCTCTCTCTCTCTCTCTCTCTCAACAGCAAACCTGTGAGCAACTCAAGGGTCACAGGTCATATCTGTCCTTGAGGTCTCACATTATGCTTTGATGCTATGTAACAACTCCCTTTTCAATACTGTGTTTTGTATAGGCCCAAAGCACTTCTGATTCATCTGTGTAAGCCCTGTATTCATCAGTGAAGCCAATCACATCAGAAGCCCTAACTACTACGTCCTTGTTAACAAACACCAGTTCCATCTGGTTGCTATTAATGCTTTCAAAAGAAATAGTCTTATCACATTTCAAAATAATCCACTGTCATCTAACTGGGAAAATCAAGAAAAGGTATTACACAATAAGAAATAAAACAAAAACATATTTTCCTTGAGAAGCTATAAAGTTAAATGTAAGTCCAATGAAAGCTTTAATGTCTTCCAAGGATTGATTGATGTCCTTAATTTCCTGAGAGATACTGCCATGGTTTGGAGATGAAACTGTATGTGTTAAAGGCTTGGTTCCCCAGTGCAGAGGTAGGGCTTTTGGGGAGTTATTGGATCATGAGGGCACTGATCTCACTGATGGATTGATCCACTGCTAGGTTCATAATCAAGTGATCTACTAGGAGGTGTAGGAAATTGCAAGAGATGGGGCCTACCTGAAGAAAGTAGAGGGTATATCTTGTCCCCAGTCCCTTCTTTCTCTTTCTCTACTTGCTTCCCAGCTGCTGTGAGGTACCACCATGCCCTTGCACCATGATGTCCTGCCTCACCACAGATCCAGAAAAAGGTGGAACCAAAAATCCTTGGACTGAAACCTCTGAAACTGTGAGCCAAAATAAATCTTTCCTCCTTTAAGTGGATTTCTGTATTTTGTCACGGCAATGAAAATCTGACACAGTTACAAAAGCGAACAAGTTTTCCCATCTGGCAGGGTGTCTGTTATATATCCCCTGTATTTTCCCCTTTCAATTAAGTTATGAGCTTATCAATTTAGTACACAATTTAGTACACTTTCCCAAGTCTGTTTTGCCAGTTGTTTACTATAATTGCCCAATTTAATTAAAAATTTGATAAATTTATGAAACATGAATAAGAAAAGAGAATTTTATATAAAAATTAAGAAAGTTGAAAAATAGATAAACATGTCTAAAATAGCTTTAAAAATCCTGTTCAATAAAATCAAATGAGATAATTGTAAATGGCAAGGTAAATTTTTAAAAATCTGGAATTCTGCCCTCAAATTATTTCATAAATGTCGTTAAGCACTCCAATTTAATGAAATTGGAATTGGAAATCATGGGAAATGCATTTTGGGTATGTTTTTCCTAAAAGGAAACAAACCATACTTAAATAAATGTCCTCATCAAAAGATTGGCAAATGCATATTTACATGCATGGTGATCAAATAAAACATTTAAGATGTGTATATATCATTTTGCAATATCCTTCATAGCTAATAGACCATTTGATCATCTAAGTAACTAGTACTAATCTCAGCTTATGTCAAGATTTTTGGATGAATGAGCAGGAGTCAACTCTGGCCAACTTAAGCCCCCAAAAGATATTGATTTGAAGAAAGTGGAGTACTCATCAAATCAAAAGAGAATCTTAACAGCTAGGTTTTATATGTGACAAGGCTCAGGAAATTTCTAGAGATCCAGGAGCAGGACCTACAGAATGGTGTAGTCAGGAAGATATTATGAATATTGAGTCCTCACAGGTTTCATTCTCTGTTCAACATATAAATTCTAAAAAGAGAGAAACTATTTGTCTCACATTGTGTTATGTTCTCTTCTATCCTTTGGAAAGAGGAAGCCAAGATATGCTAACTAAGAGTCCAACTAATACTGCATGTGATAGAAGAAAACTTAATTCTCAAAAGGTAATGGAGGTGTTATTAGGAAAAGGAAAATAGATATCCTGCAAAGAAAAACATATAAAAAGTCCAAAAAATGTTCAAAGCCATTCAATGGCAGAGGAAAGACACCTTTTAATGTGCTCCATAGTTGTTGTAAAGAATTCTTTCATCTAGCAACTATTTACTGAGCATCTACTATGTGACAGGCATTGTGCTAGGTGTTGTTGAGGTGTAAAGACAATCCCTGTCCTCCTGGAGTTCACAAATTATGAGAGGAGAGTCCTGAGTCTGCAGATTATGCTGTAGCATGATGTCCAAGAGGAGAAATAAGATCCCTGAAGAGAGAGGGGACCCCCAGGAAGGCTTCCCAGAGAAACTAAAATTTGAACTGAGCCTTAGAGCTATTTGGAAGGAAAGAGTTGCATTCCAGACATAGAAAACATGGGCAAAGTCAAAATAATAAGTGTTATGAAAGAAAATACAGCACAAAGAGAACATAGAGAGTGCTGAGTAAGGTGGAGGGGCTACTAATTTTTCAAACAAGGTCATCAAGGAAAGTCTTGAGAAGAAAGTGACATATGAGCGGATGGCTGACAAATATGAACAAGTAGTCCTGTAGATATCTATGGGCAGAGTGTTGCAGACAAAGCAATAGGAAAAGTCTCGAAGTGGGAGCATGCCTGGACATTTCTTCTTGCCTCTCTCTCTCTTCAGCTCAAATTATGTAGCAGCAGGCCCCTGTCTTCCTCCTCTGCCCTCTTACATCTTTGAAATTACATCTTCAAAAAAACCCACCAGAGTTCGGTGCAGTGGCGCACGCCTGTAATTCCTGCAGCCGGAGAGGCTGAGGCAGGAGGTTCAAGAGTTCAAAGCCAGCCTCAGCAACTTAGTGAGGTCCTAAGCAACTCAGTGAGACCCTGTCTCTAAATAAAATACAAAATAGGGCTGGGGGTGTGGCTCAGTGGTCAAGTGCCCCTGAGTTCAATGCCCAGTACTCCACCCCCCCCCAAAAAAAAATACACACTAGATCATTGCCACACCTACTGCTATTCCCCTCAGTGCTTGACACGGTTCCACTGGGAATAATGAAGATTCTTGCAGGTCCAATCTTCTGGGAAATGTGGACATGGCATGCTCCTGGCTCTTGTGTTGTTTTCTGTTGTTGTTTTTGTTATCAATGGTGTAATATTTGGGTGTCTACATTTACAAATTTCCAAGGAAAATTAAACATTATATGAATTGAACATAAAAACAAGACTGTTTCCCCCTTAACTAGTTTCATATGTAGTAAGACTTTAAGTAATAAGGAATCCTATTAAAAATCCAGCCAGAGCTACTGTTTACCCCTAGGGAAACAGTTACCGCTCCTAATTGACCTGAAGCAGCTCAGTTAATCGATGATTCAGAGAAAGCTCAGAAAGAAACTCCCTATTGTTCCTGCTGTCCCCATGGTACAAGGGCCCCTCCAGCTGACCCTCCACTTTCCTATATAGGTGTATATTATGATGAAGGAAAATAAATAGTTTGGAAAAATGGCAAATGGGTCTGAGGCCAAACACCTGGGCTCATGGAAAGGTTAGCACGTAAAGGTTAGATTAATATTACCCATAGTAAAAACAACTAGAAAGTATTGCTTAAAATATGTTTCTTAGATAAAAATAAAAATGCATATGGGTCAGTAGGATCTTAACAATGGCTAGCTGTGACCTAATTGTAATGATTGTGTTCTGGGAATTAACTTCTCACTTATATATAAATCATTAAAGTTTGAGTTGTAAGATAAAGCATATAAACCCGCAGAGATTGTGAGTAAAGTAGATTTAGATTTAGCCTTAGAACACTTGGTGTCTCTATGTGCTGTTTCTCCACCACACCGACACTTCCCCTCCACCCAGGATCCCCTACTCCTGCTAGGGCTGGACCCCAGCAGATCATGTTCAAAAAAAAAAAAAAAAAAAAGCCTAGCAGATTTTTATTGCCTAAAGGATTAAATCCAAATCTATGATATGGTTTAGCTCCTGTCTGCCTTTTTAATCTGAACTCATGCATTCCCTTCCTTGCTCACTCTGGTCTACATTAAACTTCTTTCAGTCCTCCAAACATAACTCCTTCTCTCTCAGTTTTAAGAATGTGTTCTCTGTGCCTAGAACTTTCTCTTCACCTATGGCAGCACCAATACCTTCACCCAGATAACTCCCCTTCCACAAGGATTCCCTGAGCATCTGTTCACCCCCCACTGCACTCTGTATTTCCTCTCAGGAAACCCATCATCTGAGCATGTACACTACTGTACTTGCATAAGCCATGTGGTAGGTTTCTTTTTTTACTGTCCTACCAGGTGCTCCTCTAAGGAGGAGATACTGAGGGGACTAGTCTCAGGATCATGGTTTTCAGATATTTGTTCCTTATTCCTCTGGGACTCACAGTAATAGTTCTAATTGTGTCCAAGGATGACTGTAAAAGGAGAAGCTTCTCCCAACTGTTCCTGACCCCACCTTATTCCTGGTACCCTGAAGGAGATTCATGGAGCTTTCACCTCTAAAGTTTAAGCAGTTTTGAAAGCAAATAGAGTCAGATGAGGTGAAGGAATAGAGTAAGGTGACCCTGATGTGTAACTCTGCTTTTTTTTTCATTCAATTCTGCAAAAAGAAAAAGTCCCCACCTTCTAGTACTTTAGGAACTGTCCCACATGAAGATCTCTTGTCTCTAATTATTTCCCTGTTTCTTCAAACTTGTCCTTTCTCTGTCTAATGTTTTCCTGCCTAGTTTCCAACTTCTGCACCTTTCCCCAGGTTGCTTCAACTCTCTCTATAGAAGGAATCAGTTCTTGCCAGGCATGGTGCATGCTGTTATCCCAGCTTCTCAAGAGGCTGAGGCAGGAGGATCCCAAGTTCAGAACTAGCCCTGGTAACTTAGTGAGATCCTGTCTTCAGATAAAAAAAAAAGGCTGAGGAAGTAGCTCAAAGGTTCAGCTCTTGCCTCATAAGTGGTAGACTGTGGATTCAGTCCCCGATACCACAGGAAGGAAGGAAGGAAGGAAGGAAGGAAGGAAGGAACGTAGGAAGGAAGGAAGGAAGGGTAATCAACTCTCAGTCCCCCAGTTCCTTCCTGAGTACTATATGCTTTACAAGTTTTATAATCCCCTCTGAGTTTTGTAGCCCTTCTCTGCCTCCTTCTCCAAATTCTTCAGTGGAAAAGGAGGATTGTGATCCTATGGATGGAGAGAAAAATAATGAAAATATTGTCCTTATGGCAGCTATTTTTCCTATTTTTAAAAGAACAAAAATTTAAAAGTATAACAAATAACTACCCAAAAGTTCTAAACTCCAAATGTATAAATAACCACAATAAATATCAATAGGTTAAGTTGAAAATTAAAGAACAGAAGTTTTTAGATGATATTTGTGTGCATTCATGTGTTTTATAAGATATGCTATTACTGGAAAGCATATATATCAGACAAATGTATATAGCTATATTAACATCAATGAAACAGATTTTAATACAAAATATTTTAAGTGATAAGAATACTTGATGCATGATAAAATTCTACTCACAAGGAAATTAGTAAGATCTAAATTTCATGTGCTTAAAAAAAGCTTATGTGAACTAGAACTGATACCATTAAATGTATAAACTGAAAATGTTATCACAGTGATTTAAACATCTCTCTAATGTCAAAAAGACAAAAACTCAAAAATCTATACAATGTTAGAACACAATAAGCTTGATAAAAATACAATAATTCAAACTGCACTCAAGAATTAGATAAAAAAAAAACATTATGCTCAAGCACCCATGCCCACTTGCAATTAATTAAATATTAGACCCAGTAACAAATTTCAAAACATCAATATCATATAAGGCATGTTCTCTGACCACACTATAATTAAGTAGAACTCAATAGCAGAATTTGTCCATATACGAGGACATCTTAAAACACACTGCAAATAAATTCATGGATTCAAGACAAAATTTAATGAAAATTTATCATTCTTTAAACCAAATAGTAATGTGAATAGTACACATTAAAGGTTGTTGGATGCAGTAAAATTGGTAATTAAGTTTATAAACTATAAGAGACTGGCTTGTGATTTAGGTACCCAGTTACAAAGTTTTTAAAAGAACAACAAAACAGCAAAACAAACAGATATTAACAAAATTAAAACATTAATAATAGAAAGCCAGTGTGTCATCATTGTTCCTTTAAAAAGCCTAATAGACAAGCCTCAAGTAAAATTTATCAAGAAGAAAAAGAAAAAAGCACAATCTTAGGAACAAATAAATAAAACAGAAACATAAATATGGAAGATATTTATTTTTTAAAAAAGAAGGAATCCTGTAAACAAATTTATGCCAATAAATTGGAAAATTTATATAAAATAGAAAAATTCCTAGAAAAATATACTATACACACATTGACTTCAGGAATAGTATGAATTGTACTGTAACTGTTAAGGAAGTTGAAGCAATAGTTCGGAATTCTGCCACAAGGAAAACACCAAGTCTAGAACAAATTGGAGACAAATACAACCAACCTCCAAGGAACTGATTATTTTGAAATAACCCAGTAAAAAGAAGGAAATTTCCCCCAACTCATTTCACTAGGTGTATAACACTGATATCAAACCCTGATTTCCCTCAAGGAAATCACAATTGTCACATCTGCTCCAGATGGCACTGAAGAACAGTGGGATGAGAAAATACTCTTTTGGGAATGATGACAAATATTGAATTGGAGCTGCACTCTACCCCATAAAAACAAAAATAGCTAAACTTATATATTATTCTTTTGTCCTAGGTACTCGTCTAAGCACGAACTCATTCCTCACATTTACCTTAAGTACTTAAGTACTATTATTCCTATTTTACATAAGAATAAATTGAAGTACAAAGGATCATTTCACATGGATTAAGGACTTAAATGTGAAAAGTTAAATTTCAAAATTTTCGAAACAATACAAAATATTTTTATGCTGTTAGAAGAGGAAAGAAATTCTAAGGGAGTCCATTTTAAAAAAAAACCTTCTAAAAGTCTGATAAACTTAAATCATTAAAATTAAAAGCTAAAATTCATCAGAAGCTTCCATAAAGAGGCCTGGTGCCTTATAATCCCAGCAGCTCAGGAGGCTGAGGCAGGACCATCAAGAGTTCAAAGCCAGTCTCAGCAATTTAGCAAGGCTTAAGCAACTTGGCAAGACCCTGTCTCAGAAATAAAAAGGGGTGAGGATGTGTCTCAGTGAAAAAATAAACACAGTAAAACTTCATACCAGAAACTGGAAAAGGTATTTGCAACACATGATTGACAGTGGGCTATATCCTAGAATATAAAATAAAATCTTACACATCAATCTAAAATATTAAAAATAAACAAAAGTCAGGAACAAGTATTTCAAGATGATGAAGAAAACATATGGCCAGTAAACATTTGAAAAGATGTTCAACTTCCTTAGTATCATAGAGAAAATGCAAATTTCAATCACAAGGTGATACTGTTTATATTTACTAGATTGACAAAATGTAAGACATCTGGAAAAAAAAAAAAGCCTTGATAAAGAGAATGTGGATCATTAGGCTTACTAATATATTGCTGGTGGACCTCTACCTTCCTAAAAGACACTTTGTGCAGTAAATAGAAGTAGGTCAGCTACTACATCTAGGAGATACTGGAAGTCCAAACAAGTTTAGGAAGTAAAAGAACATTGCAAACTGAAAAGTAACTTGCAAATCAAAGGACAGTGATGATCTTATTATTAATATCCTATGCATATGGATTCTCCTATTATACTACACAAAAATATAACTTAAACATATATCTTCCTTTCAGTATCTTGAGCCTATCACAATTGACTGGGAGTCAGAATGACAATGATCAAGAATAAAACAATAGTAAATGCTGGCAAGGTTGTGGGGTAAAAGGAACACCTGAACATTGTTGGTGGAACTGCAGACTAGTACATCCACACTGGAAAGCAGTATGGAGATTCCTCAAAAAACTAGGGATGGAACCACCATATGACCCAGCTCTCCACTCCTTACTATTTTCCCAAAAGACCTAAATCAACATACGATAGCAATATAGCCACATCAGTGTTTATAGCAGCATAATTCACAAGAGCTAAATTATGGAATCAACCCAAGTACCTGTGAATAGATGAGTGGATTAAGAAATTGTGGTATTCATACACAATGGAGTTCTACTCTGCCACAAAAAGAAATTATGACATTTGCTGGTATGGATAGAATTGGAGAATATGAAATAAGCCAAATTTAAAAACTCAACAGTCAAATGTTTTCTCTCCGAATGTTTTCTCTCATATGCAGAAGTTATCATAAAGTAAAGGAAAAGGGGAGGGAAGAATAGAATATCATAAAGACAAAGGAAAGATCAGAAATGTGGAAGAAGGAGATTAAGAGGCAGAGTGGAGGGATGGGTAAGGGGAGACAATGCAGAATGAATTGTTTTAAAAACTATGTTATATGCATATTTAAATATACACAGGGAATTTCACCTTTATGTATAAGTAAAAAGAACCAATCAAATATAAATAAATAGACAAACTAATGAAGTCTAGTAGAGGAAAGGAAGAAAAATGGCAGGGGGAGGCAGGAGGGAAAGAGGATCATGAACTAAAATCGAATTCCATGCATGTATGAGTTTGTCAGGATGAACCAACTACTATGTAACTATAAAGCTATAATTTTCAAAATTAAAAAATAATCAGAAAAGAAACACAATTGACTGGGAGTCCTGAATGAACTAATCTGGGAACAGCTACTCAGTGAACTGTGTGTTGTCTTGTGAGACTGAGGCCATCATTTCTCTAAGCTGACAACAAGGACAGAACTTGGGACAAAATTGCTCAAAGAATCTTTTTAAACTGTCTCCCTTCAGAGAGTTCTAGATGAAATGACATTTTCTAGCAAGTAGAAATGACAGATGATTACCAGGGTTAAAACATTTAGATTCTTGCTTTCCCCAAATGCAATTTTACGTCTTGCTTTTCCCATTTGCAATGGAAATTGAGTTGAATTAGTCTTTACACAAACTGGGAAATATAGCCCCAATTTTAATATTAAATTGCATTAAAGAGTAAACTATAAGTAGGTTTCCCTCTGAGGTTTTCCAATTTTTACATTTATTAAATGAACCAGAGTAGCAATTTTTAGCTCATGAGAACTAACATAATTATGATCGAAAAAGTTCTCTGAGAAATTGGATTAAACTTGAACTATACAAATTCAGAACAATTCTGAACTCTCAAACTCTCTGGGTCATCAAAATATTTTCCTTAAAACAACAAACATTTCAAAATATTTTCATATTAATTACTGTTGGGGCTCAGAAAAACATTACCCCCAAGTATGATGCTTTAGCTTGCTAAGCACTTTGAATTAAAGGAAACTGGAAGACCTCAGAAGCTACCTTCAAGTCTTTGTTCTTTCCATTGTAAGCTGTAAGCCCAGGGAGGGACTTCTCTTGGAAATTCCTTTATCTATCTAAACACCAGATCCACCAAAAGAAGAACACAATTTTCCTCAATCATCTCCATGAAGTTCCATTAACCAGGGAAGAATAAATTCATATGGCTAGAAGAAAGACTAGACTACATCACCACACCCAGACAGACTTTGCTGCAAGATACTGTGTTCTTTGTTCCATTCAACTTCCAGGGGGAGTCATTTACACACTCTGGTCTGTCCCCCTAAAATGCATTCACTACCCCCTCAAAATGCCTACCGTGCCTCATTTTTCTCTCCCCTGTGAAGAAGGGTATAAAGTTTCTAAATCTTGTTGGGTTATTAGGTAATCACTTCCCTGTGATGTCTCCGTGAACATTGATAAATGTGCATGCCTTTTCTCTTGGTAATCTATTGTCAGTTCATTTTGGTGACCCTTCAGAGAGTACAGCGGAAATTTCCTTCTGCTCTGCATTACCAAAATCTCAAGAAATATGGATGATTAAAATGTCAGTATGGACATATATATACTAACAACTCACATTCCAGGTTAAGTTATAAAAGACAAGAGAGTTGGGGAAATTCATCAAAGGCATACAATTTGAAATATGATAAAAGAAAGTCAAGATACCTAATCCTTACTAAATAAAGAGAAATAAAACTCTTCTCACTTTGTTCTTATTTTCAGAGCACAGAGATCTTTCCAGGAGGAAAGAAAAGCTATAGAGCTATTCCATTATTCGGTCTAATGAAACTGGACCTTCTGTCAATAGATAGAAATACCTAGATTTGGAAGAAAAGGATTTCACTCTTCATACCCACCCAGTTAGTCTAAGACGCTGATAAAAGGAAAATTCTGAGATGTGCAAATTTAATTACAAGGGTCAGAGGATGGAGGGGGAGGAGAGATAGGGAACTTACTCTGCAGGGCAGAGTTAACAACTGCAGGGTAAACAAACAAGATTGTTCCACAATCCTGAATGTGTGTTGAAGCTTTGGCTTATAAACCCAGGTAGTCAGATATCAGGTACTACCAAATCCAGTTTATGAATGAGCTTTCCAAAATAACAACTACAACCAAGCTAGAAACAAGTACCTCTCTTTATGGACTGTCCTCCTATCCCAAAACCTTCCCCTGCTTCACAATACCCAAGCTGTATCATGTATAGTCAATGCAGGTTCAGTGTAAGCAATTTATGCTCTCCTTCCCCAAATTTTTATTATAAAACAGGCTCTTAGCTCTAGGCCTAATGGCCCCTATTTCCAAACAGCTATCTAGCCTTTCTGCTTATATTTGAGGAACTTGTCCCAGGACCTGCTCCTTTTCTGGCTAACATCTGTAATGGTTTGATAAGGTCATTTATTTTGGAGATCGCTTGGATTTATGAATTATGGTTTAATTCCCAGGGGGTTAAAAAAATCCAAAAATTATAAAGTGACTGTTCCCTTCCTCCACTGAGGATATCTCTGAAGTCTGTCCTTTGTAGGAGACCAGAATATGCCACCCAAAGCATGCCCATTTGGCAAAAGGATTATTTTGAGAAAAGGCAGACACTAGAGAAGCTCTGAAAACAAAGTACAAGCTCCCTTTCCTAAGGGAAACTTACAACTCTAAAGGAATCTTCATTTGTAAGGGTTCTGTCCCTGATTTGGAGAGACAGCTCTAAATCACTAGAGACTCATCAACACAGAAGGCACCCACTTAAATCCATATAAGAAAGCTTGATCTTGTTTACCATGCTTTTCTTGGATACCTTCCTACAATATTCTTCTTTCTTTGGTTCAACAAGGGCTGGTCTTCAAAACTGAGTCTCAGCTAATTCCTTGATATTGACTGATTTCTCTGGGTATTTCCTATGTAACAAGAAGTATGCCTGTTGAGAAACTTCTGTTTTTCTCTTATTAGTCTTTTCTTACAAGGGTCCGTCCTGACTTAAAACTAAAGGTAAGAAGAACATTATCTAGTCTTCCCTATACCCCGAATTGGTGACAGGTGACATATGGCTAAAAGTATTCAAAGAATTTTTCTGAATCTCTGTCCAGAGAATTTATTTCTAATATAGGGAGAAAATAGGAAAGTAAAACTCTGACATTTTGGCACATGAAACAATATGTGAGTATGCCTTTAGGTTCATTATTAAAACTTGAATTGAACTTTTATGGTACATTAACTGAGCTATTTCTAATATTCTTTGGAAAATGAGAAGATTCATGTCAAAATTTAGCTATCTGCAACCTGTTTCTAATAAACAAATGGATAGGGGAATATCAGCTGCCTATGCAATTTCCACTGACTTGAAAACCACTTACTTTGAACTGTTTGGGGAAAATTCTAGGAAGCTGTAGTGATTTGGGGGGACTATACAAATGATGTAAGTCTGAGAAAGTGATCACATTACCATAGTTTAACTCTGGAACTCAGTATAATGAAACCAAACCTTTCGTCAACAGTTAAAATATTTCAGATTTGCTGAAGCAATCTAGTGCTAATGTCTTTGAGTTGACTTTATAATTGAGACAATATGAGCTCTACTGAATGCAGTTGTTATGATAGAAAGCTAATTTAAAGAAAGTAGGAACGCGATACACTGTACACATTCTCAACTAGTTTCAACTTGGTCTGTCAGTTCTAACAGTAAATTTATCAGACTGCTGAATATTTTATTGTTGTATAACCACCAAGGATACTGTGCAGACAGGTAAGATATTTTAATTTCCCCCCCTCTGGTGAATACAGGACCCATCAATGTCAGGAGTGGCACAGTGCAGTTGTAAAGTAAAATTTTCTTTTGCATTCCAACAGCAGAAAACATCTCTGGCTGCCAACGCGAGCTGCATTTAAATTCTTCAGAATAGCAGTTGCTTGTTTTTGCAAAGGACAAACATGAGGGCCTGAATGGCCTTTGAAAGTCATCTCATTTGGATTTGAGAGAGAGCTAAATTATATATATTTTCCAGGCTAAAAAAAAAAAGGTGGATTAAAAAAGAAAGATAACTGTTTGAAATGCACAATGCCTTTACTAGGAATTGCATTCAGAGGAAGCTGAATTCCAGACTAGTAAACATGTTGGTAATCCCCTCTTTGTTTATTGAGAATGAATCACTCCTCAATTTCTGAAAGGAAACAAAGAAATGTGCCCTGTGTTTGCAAAGGCTATAAATCCTCCAGCTGAGGCCACTTGGAGCTCAGTAAGGTACTGGTGTGGTTGAGTCATGCTCTGGAGAATGCCATGGCAGTCTCAAAAGGAAAAAGCAAAAAATGTGTTTGAAGTCAGCAGAGTTGTTGAATAAACTGAAGACGATGCTTCAGGAGAATCAGTCTTCAGTCTCTGCCCACAGTCGGGTTGCAGATTTATTCTTCAGGGTCAGATGGCAAATGTGTTCCAGCTGATAAAGGTCAATCTCCATGGCAACAGGTCCACTTGCCCTAGAGAGGAAGCTGGAAACCATCCTGGACCCTTCTTATTGGCTTAGGAATGTCAGCTGAACTTGGACCCCTGCCCAGTCTGGTAGTCTTTGCCATGGCTGCCCAGATCTCTCAGCACCACAGTTATAAAGATTAATTCTTCTGCACCCAAACACCAACTTGCAAAAAGCTGGAAATACTATATGCCTGATTCCTAAGGAGAAGCTTTGTCTCAGTATTGGTGTTAAAATAATTGAAAGAAAATGGCAGGAAGGATAGATAGCATGGAGGGAAGGGAGGGGTGGGGGGGATAAAAATAATAACAGAAATTGTGACAGATACCATTGCCCTGTGTACATGCATGAACGCACAGATGGTGTGACTCTACTTTGTGTACAACCAGTGAAACAAGAGCTGTACTCCATTTGTGTTCAATGAATCAATAAGTAAATTAAAAAAAATCCATAGATAATTTTAATAGCATCACATTCATAAGTAATTAAATAATTTTGTGAGTTAAGGCTTTGAAAAACAATCACAAATCTGTAGGCTGTATTGAATCTTCAGAATGTGCATCTACTTCTAAAACCTATATAGTTTTTAATTCATTGGTCAAGGTCAATTAATTGTATATGAAATATTATATATATTTCTCACTTTGGGAACTACCAAGTCATTGTGACGTTTTTAATATTTCCTTAAATATAAAATGGTCTCTAAAAGGAAAAAAAAAAAAAAGAAAGAAAGAAAGAAAATGGCAGAGTCAGTGAAAACCAGAACAACTAACATCAAAAACTTGAAAGATTTCAAACATTTAAAAATTAAGATGAAGGTGAGGGGGGTTATAATCACATCTTAGGTATTGGGTGGATTTTTAAAGAGATCTGTTTTAACCAACAGTTTCATGATAGTCATAAAAAGCAAGACTTCCTTTGCCAACATACTAACAATATCAGAATTATGTTTTAACACAAAGAAAGTGATCTATGTACATTTTCCAGAACATCTAACATTTCAAAACTGTCAGATATTATTCTTACATAAACCTGGACTCCTGAGTTATTTACCTAAATCAGAGATTCCAAGCATCTGGAAAGCTTTTTTAAAATGCAAGTTCCTAACCTCACCCCAGCCTCACAATATTAGAATTTCCAGCGGTAGCACCCTTGAACTTCTTTCCATCCTGATGATGGAAATCATTGTTCATAGATGGTATTTAAGTATTATAAGGAAAGACACGACAAAATCTGTGAAACTTCTAAGATTTAAATTGTTATTTACACCCTTAATTACATCTTGAAAACTAATCCTGAAATGTGTGTATTTTTCAAATAAACCATTTAGCTATCAAAATTCAGAAAAATGTTTCAGATATTTTGCTCGACTTATGATAGGAAAGAATGTGTAGAATTCTAGAATAATCTGTGATATGATTAATAACACAATTTAAAGGTTTCCTCATGTCAGTAGTTTCATCGCAGCTCAAAAGTTCCTAGTAATTAGCGCTTTGAACCCCATTTAGCCTAAGAGTGCTAATTTGACCGTGCGTTTTGTTGAGCTTCATTAATTAACTTGTCACCATGTATTTAATAAGTTCACAATTTATCTAGTTTGGTAGGAAAATAGATAAGCAGCAGGGAACAAACTTACTGCTGCCAGTATGTGTTGATTTACTTGCTATTTGTTTGCATTTTTTAAGTAGGCCTCACCTTCCTTAACACAGAGAACCTAGGCATGTGTTGTACACTAGCTTATGCTGATAAAGCACAATAACGAACATCTCCTGTAAGTGGAGTATAAATGACCACACAGCCTTTGGCAAAGGCTGCTAATTGTCCTGACTGTCAGCTCTGACCTCCAGCCTACCCCCAGCATCATTTGGGATAGAAACATCTGCCTTATTTAAGCCACTTTTCTTTTGTCTCTGTCATAGTCAAATCAATACCTAATACACAGCTATGGTGGTCATGCTCTAACTCCTGGTCTCTCATTTCATGTTGTTAGTGTTTGGAATGATCTCAATTCTGCACATAAAAACATACAAAATGTCCATTCAGTAAGGCAGAACAGCCAGGCATGGTGGTGTATGCCTGTAATCCCAATGACTTGGGAGGCTGAGGCAGGGGGATTGCAAGTTCAAAGCCAGCTTCAGCAACTCAGTGAGGCCCTAATCAACTCAGTGAGCCCCTGTCTCTAAATAAAAATACAAAAGGGTTGAGGATGTAGCTCAGTTTGTTAAGTGCCCCTGAGTTCAATACTGGGTACCAAAAAACAAATAAATAAATAAGGCAGTAGAGTCTACACAGATAACGATGTATTTGTCAATGAAGTACACCTACAGTACGGATGAAGGCAAGTTCACAAAGCATAAATGAATCCTGGATCTGGGGTTTTTGATACTGAAAGGATTATAATTCCTCCCTGGGTTTACCGCATCTGCAGTGACATCCTAAGGAAGAGAAAAGAGGAATTCAAAATCAAGAACTTTTAATGTATATTATGAATAAATTTATGAATATTCAGCTCAAACTCTCAGATTAAGGAATCATAATCTCTTTGCTACAACTGTGCATGTATTGAGACAGTCTTTCACTAGACTGTTCACCCTTGAAGGAAATTGTTAAAGTATCATAGATGCATGCATGCATCAAGAGAGGACTGGGTGTTTACCACATGGACTGTATGAACATTTAGATGCAGATTTGAATCTATGTTGGAAGGCACTTGGTTCCTAGTGAAAGATTTCCTTTCAAAAAAAATTATTCGATAACACAAATGAATGGCCAGTGTTGCTTTGGATAAATCTTCAATGTGAGGTTACCTTGGGAAAGAGAAGTAATTTTTTTAATACCTTCTTGTTTCTTCTTTTATCTTGAACTCCATCCTTAAAGGTGAATCTTCCAAAACTTTGCTGTATGCTTTTGTCTTTTTCCACTTTTTTTTTTGTTTGTTCCTTTTTTTGTCACTAATTTCTTTCATGTGGTTTCCAAGGCAGTACAGGATTTTGTAATGAATGTTTTTGAAATACCTCTTCTATTTTCTATTAGAGCTATTCACAGAACAATACTCAATTATTTGTCTGTTTTATGGTGGATAGTGTGTGTGTGTCTGTTCATTTTGAGCTTCTCCTTTATACAACAAACTCACAAAATGCCCAATTTTATAAAACATGCAAACTAAAATACTAAGTGTTAGAAAGGTCACGTCTGGGTCTAGCTCTGTAAATCAGCACATCTTCCCTGACAAAATTCACTAGAGGAGCTCCAACGTGTAGTCAATGAGCCAGTGAATATAATGCTTCCTTAAAAGTATGTTCAGATCATCTGTAACATAAGATTTTGCCATATGAGAACACCGTGTTCAGCTTAAAGGACCCCCATCCACCAGCTGTAAGAAAGTCTCTCTTCTTTACTAAAGTCCCTTGCACTAATCTAGTGCCTGGCATGGAGTAAATGTTCAAAAAATATTTGCTAAATCTTGCCTTCTGCAAACAAATTACATGCCAAAAATGGTGGAGGGTTCTTTTTCAAAGAAAGATCAGAAGAAAAATCTTCTTAAGCAGTACTTTTTAATATTTCATCATTGCAGTAGTTAAGGTCTGCCTTATGCCTCACTCCAGTCATTTCTGCTTTATTTTAATTCTATTTCTTCCTATCAGTTCTGCTATTTTACCTATACACCTGCCAATCTTTTCTTTCTTCTAATTATAATATCACTTTTAAAATCTTTATGACATTGGCAACTCTTCTGTTAATCATACTGAGAAAAGCTTCACAACCCATGAGCTAAGTAATTGTTTACCACTCACCCCATTTCAATTAGACTCTGTCTTAGAAGTATAATATCGGTAGCTTGTTTCTTAATTCCAGCAAGAGCTATATCCCTTTAAATATATATTTTTATTCTACTTTTGGATTATAGGAGCACATTTTAAGAATTCAAAATATAGCCATCATCATCATAATAAATGAGAAAACTTTGTACCATAGAAAAATCAACCATAAATTCTTTTAGTGGCCAGTTATTTTAATACACATTGACAATTTCCTCCAAAAGTCTGTGATTAATCAGACATTCTAAATATAAAATAAAGATGACAATACAAATACCTTTAATGACTCTCCATTGCCTAAGGGAAAGTATAAATCCCTTAGGTTAGCATCCAAAGTTTTCTATCACACGAGCCCAGTGTTCCTTTGTGGCCAAACCCAAGTATCTCATGTTACAGGAAAAATGGACTTTCCCTTATTCCTTAAATGTGTGTTGCACTTTCCCATCTTCCTAACGAGGCCTCCCTCTCTTCTCGCTGCCTGGCACAACTCTGCTCTAGCCCACTCTATGTGCCATTATTCTCACTTCCTTTTAGTCCTATTTTAATTGTCACCTCTTCCACATGGTCTTCCCTTATCCTACCAACTGACTTAAGAATCTCTTCTTCCACTGAAATAATATAATGCATAATTTTTTCTCTTATAGCTCTATCATTTTGCCTTTGTTGATATTTCTTACTCTCTGACCTCCTAGAAAATGATAAATAGCAAAAGGAAAATGTCTGGTTATCTTTTCTCGTTGTTATAGCCCCAGCCAAACCAGTACAGTGTCTTGAATGCTAAAGGTCCTCAATAGGTAATTAGTGAATATATCAGTTTCCTAGGGCTACCGTATAAGAAGTACCATAAATTTAGTGGTTTAAACAACACAAATTTACCCTCTTACTATTCAGGAGGCCAGAGTCAGAAAGAGTCAAGAAATGTCAAGGTGTTGGCAGCTCTGTACTCTGTAGGCTCTAACAGAGAATCTACTCCTTCCCTTTATCCATTTCTAGATCAGCATGGCTCCCTCCTCCATCTCCAAGATCAGCAAGTAGCATCTTCAGAGCTCTTTCTGCTTTTGTCACATGACCTTCTTTCTTTCTCCTCTGCATCAAATCTCCCTCTACCTCTCAGAAGGATGTGTGATTACATTTAGGGTCATGTGGATAACCAAGGATAATCTCTCTGTCTCAAAATCCTTGATTATAGCTTTTGTCATATAAAGTGAGATTCAGTTCTTTTGCCATTATTCATAAGTTTTGGGGCTTCAGATATGAATATCTTTGGGGTGTCATTATTAGCCAACCACAGCAAGTTAATGTAACAGCCTCTACAGGTGCTGTTAATTATTTTTATCACTAGATCAAATGGTGCTAATGATTTGTCTGACCATTACAAGGCTATGTGACTTAAAAAAAAAAAAAAAAAAACAAGAAAAAATAATTGATCATGTGACATTTTATTTTTAAAAAAAGGTAAGAAGGTAGTGAGAGGTTTATAAAGTACTTTCATATTTAGCCATCCTGACAACTTAGGCTTAGGCTTAGGGATTGTTATCATCACTGTTGCAAACCATAGTGAGGCCTCATCCAAAGCTGCAGGGCAGCTCTTCAAGGCTGACTTTTCCCCCTGACCCTCTAGAGCCACCAGTACTTGATTCTTTTCTGTGCATCTTTCCTATTTCTAAAGTACCACACTCTGTTAAAACCTTGTAAAGTCAAATCACACTCATTTAAAGTTTTTAAAAATATAACCATTCAAGGCAACATTCAAAACACTCATACACGCTGAGTCTCCATCTAACAATGTTTCCCCCATTGGCAACATCTGAAGAGCCTCAGCTCCTGCTGGTCTGACCCTCTGTGGCCTCTGCCCCTGGTAGGCCACTGGGGTCAGCCTTTTAACCTGGCCTTCACAGAGAGTTCTTTTTCTAAGCCTTACTTCATAAAGTTTTTCTTGGAAAGAAGTAACTACCTTGCAGTAAGGACTAGCTCGCCTCATTTCCTTTCACAGCTAAGTTTTCCTGACAGTCACATTCCTCAGGTACAGTATGCTGTACTATGCCATATTCTGCAATCTGGCCCCGGCTTGGTCCCCCACCTCACCCCACACAGAACTGTGTCCTTATGCATGGCACGCCCTCTAATTGGAAAATTGGTCCTCACCCCTTTTCTTAGTTTGTTTTCTGTTCCTATGACAAAATATCTGAGATTAGGTAATTTACAAAGAATAGAGGTTTAGCCAGGTGCACACCTATAATCCCAGGAGGCTGAGGCAGGAGGATTGAGAGTTCAAAGCCAATCTCAGCAATGACAGGCACTAAGCAACTCAGTGAGACTCTGTCTCTAAATAAAATATAAAATAAGGCTGGGGATGTGGCTCAGTGGTTAAGTGCCCCTGAGTCCAATCCCTGGTACCACACTTCCCTGCCAAAAAATAATAGAGGTTTATTTGACTCACGGGTCTGGAGGCTGGCACCGACATCTGATGAAGGCCTTCCTGCTGAGATCATCACAAGGGTGATAGAGCAAATGTGCTAGCTCAGGTCCCTCTTTCTCCTCTTATAAAGCCACTAATGCCACATTGGTATCCTATCCTAGACTCATCTAGTCCTAATTACCTCCCAAATGCCCACCTCCAAATACCACTAACATATAAATGTGGAGATTAAGCTTCTGACACATGAATTTTTGAGGGACACATTCAAGCCATTGCACCCTCCTTTGTCTGCTTGCCAACACCCACCCTTCCTTCAGGGCTTAGCCTGAGGAACAGTCTTACTCATCTTTGATTCTCCTACTCAAAGTCAGGAACACAGTCTCTGCCTAATAAATGTTTGATGAATTTAATAAAACCTTTCCTCTGAGAAGCCTTTATTTTCCAGCAAAACTATTAGCATTTTGTAAGAAAAGCAATATATCCACAGATTAGAAAGGCAATATTTTTTCCAATAAGCATTAATATAGTACCTCTAATATTATAGAAGATAGTGTATAACCAAATAGACTTGGGTTGAAAATATAAGAAGTAGATGGACACCTTAAAATTGAAAAGAAATAACAGTTTACTCCCAATAGAAGTAAATATTTTATTTAAGTAGTGTGGAATCTTTATTTACTAAGACTTTAGAAAAATGGAAGGTTATATTTTAACCAGTTTTTAAGTAAAAATAAGGAAAGTTAAGGCATATTTTAAAATAGCTCACAAAAATTCTGTGTCCTGAACTATTTGTATATGCTTGAATGTTATAAGAGAATGTAAATTGCCTCTAAAATTTCAGTATCATTAAGAAGGCATTGAAAAGAGATTTTAAAAAGAGATGGCAAACACTTAAACTAGAAAAGGAAGAATAAGGAAAGATGTGATTTAATTTGTTAAATTATACAAGAATAAGAGGAAATATTTCTTGAAAGAATAAAAATTAAAAAAGGAAGGACATTATCTCAAAACATCTGGAGATGAATTATAATCATTTCCAAATAGGATGAAAACCTAGAAGAAATATTATCTCAATGACAGTCTGCATGGAGGGAAAAACGCCAGGAGGTTTTTCTTATTCACTGACAGAGATTTTCTGTAAAATAGAAGATGGATGACAAACATATAAAGATGTAACAGGCTGTTTCCTTAGAGAATGTTCTTTGGGGTCTCTGTGGGAGAAAGGATCTTACAACCGATTTTCTAATTGAGTTCTTTAAAGTTTAGCTCTTTAAAAAATATATATATGTGTGTGTGTGTGTGTGTGTGTGTGTGTGTGTGTGTGTATGCCCTCCCTCATGTTCAAAGAATCACAGGGAATGTATAATCACTTTTTCAAATACCCATTTTGGAGTAAAGCAACTGCTTTTCCCAAGGCCAGCTATGTCACCAAAACTGGATGGTGGAGAGCCTCTTCCCTGGAAAAGACAAAGAAAAACATCACCACTCCTTCTGGGCCAGTCATAATAAGCAAGACAGATAATACGTTTGTACCCAAGTGACTGGCAACCCTGTTCCCTGATTCTCCTGTAATGCCCGTGGATCAGCTCAGCTGAAGCAGTGTCCTCTGAGGTCACAGGCAACCCCATCCCAGTCAGCAAACTGTGCTCAGGGGAAAACTGTGCTGCACTCACAGGAGGGTGTCTGTAATGGTCATCAGGCTCACAAATTAATATCATTGGTCACAGAATCTGGATCAATATCCCTGCACAGAGTAAGGAAAATACCTTGCTTTCTAGATTTATGTTTTTAAATGAATCTAAAGACTCTCGTGAATGAGTCTCCACCAGCCTGGAAGATGAACCAGACAGCTGAACCCCATTTTGCCCTAAAGTTTAAGTGTGCTGTAGGACATGTAAAATGAGAGTCACTGAGAAAATATAAAGAATACAGGGCCATTCTAGAAAAGCATCATTGGCCCTAAGAGACCCAACCCTGTAAGACCTAGAATAGATGCCTTATAAATGGGGACAGGCTGGAATAGATGCCTTATAAATGGGGACAGGCTGGGAAAGACTGGAAAGACAGGAAAGACTGGAAAGACAGGCTGTCCCATATTAGACAATAAAATCTCCTGTATGTTCCTGTGGGACCCTGGCCTAGATTCTGCTTTGTCTGACCATATCTGACCTCGGTCTGATTTCCAGGCCTGCACTAGTCTGGAACACTTATCATTTCCTGATATCTATTTCTCTACCCATGGTCTGATCCATTTGCTTGACCCATTCTTGATTTGGCTTTACCCAACACTTCGTCCTGATCTTTTGCCTATTTCTTAGGCAAAAGTGCCATGTTCTCTTCAACCCTATCTTGTTAGTTCACATCTCTGCAGGAACTAGCAACAACCACAGAAACAAAATGACCTTTTGCTCCAACTAGCCAAAAAGGACAACATGAAGACTGCTAAACTTTGCTCTATGCAATAGGGAGAGTAGAAACCCATCACATCCCTCTCCGCACAGCCTCCAGCTTTGCCATTACTTGAATACAACATGCACTTGAATACATTGGTATCTTCCTTCATGGTGCCATCTGTTCAAAGAAAGTCTCTTTCAATTCACCTCCACTTCAGGGTCCCTCTCCACTTCTGTTCCTATCACTCATTAAGCCAGTATTGGGGCATGTGGAGTTCATCTATTTCCTAAAAGAATAGAGTTATTGGGGCTTTTCAAGTTGGTTAGGACTATACCCTCAAAGTCAGGTAGAATCCCAACATTTTTCACCTTCTAGCCTTGGTAACATATTTATAAAATCTCTCTGATGCTCATTTTTATTTAAACCTCTAAAAAGCTAGTAATAGTTGTCTCATATATTTTTCATGAAGATTATATAAGATGGTGTGTGTCAGGCAGCTAAAACATACCTGTCTCAGAGCAAAGCACTTAACAGAGTAACAATGTGGTTCCAAGCCTAGAGTGTAAGACAGAAGTAGTGCCTCTCAGGTTCATCACTATAGCACCAAATCTTAACACAGTATTTGGTGCACAGTAGGCACTGAATAATTATTTGATTACTTAATTAAGTAATGAAAGGTAGGGTGTATTCAGCCTTCCTCTTCTCCCACCTAGTCCCTTATAACAACAGCAAAAATATAAAACCAAAGGTCCATTAGACACAGTGTCACCATCTAGTAGACCTGGAATGGTCAGTCCTAATTTTAAAAAAATAGTTCCCAGGGAGCATATGATAAGGTTTATATGGGGAAAAGAACAATGTTCCAGGTGTACTTTGGACATGTGGACAGATTGTGATAATTGGTCTGTGTAATGTTCTCTCACTGATCCAGTACTGAGCTGACAAAGGCTCTCCAGATAGACAGGCAGACCTCAGCTGTGGGTGCGGGAGGAAGGTGCTGGGACTCCCTCTGCCATTTTTCTCCCTCACCCCGGAAGGCATTTGTGTCAGTTAAGAATTGGACTCATCTGCAAGTAACAGAAATCTGTTTACCATGGTTTAAACATGTAAGTTTGTTATCGCCAATTCATGAGAAGTCTGAGGCTACTGTCACAGGTTAAGCAGCTCAAAGATTTCAGGGTCAATGTCTTTGTGAGCCTCTAAGCCCTTTCCTGACAGTCCCAGTATGCAAATATCATTTCCATATTTCAGGCATGAAGAATGAATGAAGAGAAGGAAAAAGCCACAAAGTACAGTATGTATATCAAGAAAACAAAAATGTTTCCAGAAACCTTACACTTATGCATCATTGGTCAAAATTTTATCAGACTCCCATAGATACAAGAGAGATTTGGAAATGTGCAGACTTGAAAAAAAAAAAAGAAGAAGAACAACAACAACAACAAAAGAGACTTGAAAAAAAAAAAGAAGAAGAACAAAAGAAAACAGTGAACACAGGAAAATGGAAAGTGTATACAGGCTAAGAAACCAGCCCATTCTGCCTAGCATTGCACACTTCCCGAGACTGGAGAAAATAGCTTCTAATGGAAATCATCCTTAATCCTTTGCCAAACTGTTACAAAATATGAACTCTTTCACTGACTGTCTTAAATTCAACTGTCCTTTAGTCTCTTGCATTGGAAACCTGGCCCTGCTATCAGTGGCAGCTGTTCACCTTGGAGAAAGATGATTTTGATATAACAGTAAGGTCCAACTCATCCCAGCCAAGAAAGGCTGCTTTTCTCCCTCATAAGAAGGCATCTCCCAACAAAAGAATAAACGGGATTGGTACCTTTTTCGATAGCTTACATATCAAGAAGGTAATTGAGCTTTTGCCCTTCTGCACATGGCATCCACATAAGGACGCTTTACCACACCCACCTTGTTTTCCATCAACCACTGTTTTTTGGGTTTTATAGGGTTTTTTGGTACAGGGGATTGAACCCAGAGGCACTTTAACACTTAGCCACATCCCTAGCCCTATTTTGTATTTTATCTAGAGACAGGGTCTCACTGAGTTGCTTAGTATCCTGCCATAGCTGAGGCTGGCTTTGAATTTGTGATCCTCCAGTCTCAGCCTCCCGAGAGACTGGGATTGCAGGTGTGCACCGCCACGGCCAGCCATCCTACACTGAGATTTGAACACTCCCCAAAACACATACCCCACATTGTGGCTATGAAAAGAATAACTCACAGAGCACCAATATCCCCAGGTCATTTGGAAATACCCCTAGAGCAGAAACAATCTCTAATCTCACAAGAACCAAAGAGCCAACTCACAGGCCTTATGAAGTCACTTGCAGTGAGAAACCGAAATCGAACCCTTGCCAACCTTCCCAGCTCTCTCAAAAGTTAGGCAATGATTCCATCCTCGGTGAAAATTTCCCCAAACATACAGACAGCCTGTGAATTCTTAATCCCCCAAAGGGTAATTACTCCTTTCATTGTATTGAAAGCGGCACAAAAGAACACCCTCAGTTCACAACCCTCTCATTCTACATTTCAAACCGATTCCTAAGGCCAGTAGAGATGAATACTATATTTATACTAAAGGAAATACAGGCCGGAGGCCTTGAGCCTTGTTTCCAGCTGTGTCCCCAGAACAGAGGAGCAAAGCAAAGAATTTAATGAAAAAAACTGGGCCCTTCAGGATCTGGTTCCACTTACCTCTCTGACCTCACCTCCTGCTGGTCCTACCTTGTACTCTCTTTTCAATGTCCACATGAGCCACCCTCTCTCTAACCTCTTTACTCCATGCTCTCCAGCTGGGAATATGCGTCCACCTTGCTCCTGCCTTTTGCCTATCTAACTCCTACCTATTCCTTAGGATGCTACTAGGATATCACTTCCAGGTTAGAGATAACACCTCTTTGTCTCCATTCTATTTCCCTCATCAAGTACTTGACATATAGACCACTATAATACAACTCTCACCCACTGGTACCATCCTTCCCCCTAACCCAAAAGGATGTTCCATGAGGGCAGTAGCTGCATCTGCCTTCCCACAGGTGTATTTCCTGTACCTGCAACTATGACTGGCATATTTGAGGCACTCAGTAAATATCTACTGAATGAATGAGTGAGGTATCTAAAAGCAGGTACAGACAGGTGACTTCATGTTCTCACTTAAAACTTGCTGACCATAAGTTTCTTCAGCTCAGATACCTGGACTCACCTTGCTGCTAAGAATATGCATGAAGGAAATAGGCTGTGGATTATTCATGGTGTAGCACCATAACCAGGAAGATGATACACTAATAGCTCAACTGGTGAAAGGTCAGAAGCATCATACTGTATGTTGATTGATGTGTCTGTATGCATTTCATTATAGGTTTAAGGAAAGATTGTTTTGTCTTGTTTTCTTTTGTTTATAAGTATTCCCATATTATTTTCTCCCTCTGATCAGTTACAGCTGGTTTTGTCCAGGGCAATTTTAAACATCTTGTAAAAATTCAACTACCACCATGACGTTAAAGAGGAATGAACATACCAAAATGAATGTAGTCCCCAGACAAATCATCACAGCCTTTTGTCATTAAAATCAAAGTAGATACTATAATGTTGTGAGAACCTCAACAAGCCACAGGGAGAAGTAATAGGGGAAAGCATGAAATAAGCCCTTTTTCTTTAGATTTGAGGCTGTTTCCCCACAGGCAGAATCAGTCTGGCTGAATTAAAATCTAGGTTCCACTGTGTTCGCTTTGTCATTCCAACCAGGGTATAGGTAATGGGGACATTTCTCTCTTTCCTTCAAATAACAAAATGAACAGCGCTGTTCCATGTTCCTATTGCCTCTTGTAAGCCTGCCTTAGCACTGGTCTAAGCTCTCTTAAACTAGCTACCACACTCCATTAAAGACATAAGTGTATGCATCTGTCCTTTCAACCAGTTGTGAATTCTTAGAGCCACAAATGGGACTATTTCCTTCTACCCATGTCTATAACACCAGGCCACTGGTACACTTCATGTATATGTGTCTTGATCTTTTCTTTTGGTGGTGGGGAGAGGTGGCATCAAAGAGAATTGGAGCATTTAATTGGAGTTCACTAAATATTTTTGATTGTTTAATTGATGTTAAATTCCATGTCATCAATAGTGTGGGCATTTCATTATTTTCCTCCAAAATAATCTTGTGCCTGTTTTTCCACTGTAGCTTGAGTGTTTTTAAATACTTATTGAATTGCTTCAAAATTCCATTAACTTTTACTTTTTATCTAGCATGTTTATTCTTTTAATCCATGAAATTTGACTAATGGAAATTGATTTCTTTCTCCTAGGTGTCATTTTCTTCTCACATCTAGCCCACATCCTTTGTTGCTAAGCTCATACAGTTTCTGATGCAGTCATTTCTGGTGTTAAGTTTGTAAATGAAGCTTTTATTTCTTATTCTTGAAGAATATTACTTTGTTATCTTTTCAGAGGTAATCAATAATGTTACATTGGAATTTTCACTTTTAGCATTTATTGCAACGATCTAGAAAACTTTATGTAAAATAGGCTTAGAACTACTCTGTGGGCAGATAGCTTAGTAATGATTGTTTTTATTCACTCTTACCTGCTATTAAACAGCTGAATAATCTTAGGCAAACCATTAGACCTCTCTGAGATTCAGTTCCCTCATCTGTCCTTGAGTTATAAGGTTGTAGGAAGATTTATATAATAAAATGTTTGGAAAAGTTCCAACAATTTGCCTGTTGCAGAATTAGAGGGTTAAATAAGGGTCCGGTGTCTTCCTTAATCATCTTCCTAGAAAATCTCCTTTCTCTTTCTAGTCTATATACACAAGGACCTTGCTATTAGACTAGTTAATAATACTTTAATGGAGTTCTTTTAAAAGGAAACTTTGAAGACCTACAAAAATAATATGCAAAGAAAATAAATTGGGTGCAAGAAGAGAAGTGATAGGGGAGAATCCAGGGACCAAAAGTACCTCCTGGTCCCCTCAGACAGCATTGCATTGGGCTATGGTTTCTGCCTTCATGCAAGAACTTGTCTTCTGGGCTATTTCTTAACAACCAGACAGAAAGAGAACAAAAAGTTGAGTTTTTCAGGATATCTGAAATTAGATGAGTCACGTGGGAACTGTACAGCTTCCCTCTGAACTTTGACCACAGGGTTCCACATCACCCTGATGAGAAGAAAAGACAAGATTTAAAAAAATCTTTAAAAATTAAGCTCATTATGGAGTCTCTGAACCAGGAGTCTTACTGGGAACAGGCACGTTACTCTTCCTCAAGTCCTAGAACACTTCGTAATGGTTACTGTGAAAGTCAAACAAAATCAAATGATAGGTGTGATCAGGTGTATCTTACAGCTTTCCAATTCTCCTGTAAGGTGAGGGTGTTCTCTGAGAATCTTAAAAATGTTTCTTAGGTTTATTAAGTGTCATTTCTGCTGCTCAGCAGTAATTAAGCTGAAAGGAAAATGTCAAGAATGATAAATTACTATCACAGGTGTATTTTTTCTTTTCTTTTCAGAAGCTAGTCAGACCTGTGTCATAAGATTCAAAAATATTAACTCTTAGGGTATTGAAGGAGAAAGTCTTCCTGGTATGTTGTTTTCAATAAATAATGCCTCAAAATTTTAAGTTCTATGATTTAAATGTAATTTGTGGTGATATGAATATGCCACGTTTATTCAGTTTCATTGAGAGCTACTTGACCCTTCAGAACAGGCCTCTGTGCCTGAAACAGGCATGTGTGGCCCAGTTTGCTATGTGACTAAGAGGAAATAGCCTCAAGTTTCAACATTCACCATTGGGAGTGAAGAGAACATTAATGAATGATTTTTCTCAATCAAGCCAGTCATCATCAAAGAGATAAATTTCTCAAGTTCTTTGCATTTCCATTGAATCCAAATAGAGCCTTGGGCATCACAAGGAACAATATTAAAAGCCAATTACTTTTCTGAGCATCATATTTCAAATCATAAGTCTCATTATTTGAGATAATCAAATTTTCAGCCTATTTTTCAAACGAATAGAAGTTAAGATAATAAGTAGGATAGAGGTATGGAGCAATTTGAAGACCCCAACAATTGATTCGTTTTGGATGATGATATCCAATTGCAATGAGAGAATTTGTAAAATCTAGAAACAGAATTTTCAAATCAGGAGTGCTAATGAGAGTGTATCCGTCTTTCTTACGGAAGCATTGTATCACTGGATTGTAGTGAAACCCATCACTGCCTCACTCCCAGACCAAACTACCTTCCTTTGTGTCCTGTAAAGTAGCTGAAAGGAAAAACCTATTGGGACACATATTTTCTGGGAAGCATAGACCTCATGTGTACAGATTTGTATGTAGAAGAAAATATAGAGAAGCCTTGACAATAGTATACTCTGGGGATTGTGGTATTTGGGGGTACTTTATAGATAAAGGACTCAAAAGAATTAGGCAGTGAGGAAAAAGATTTATTTTCTTCATGGAAGAGTACTTTACTGGAAGAATGCCCAGATACTGAGAATATTAATGATAACTGTGTACATGGTAGCACTTAGAAAACAATTTGATTATCAGCCAAATTAGCCAGTTAAGGACAATGCCCCCCACCCACCCACATGATCAGTTGGAAGAATTTAAGATTAAATAGCTCTCACTCAGAGGACAAAGAGGAAAAATCCAACTGAGAAACTGTAGGAAGAAATTCAGAGAAAGAAAAATGAACCAATGTTTTAAAGATTCAAAATATTCAGACTCTTGAAAAGGGTTGGTTATGGTAACTATATGATATTTACCAATTGACTGATTGGTTTAAATTAGTATTTTTTAAAGCATGTATAAGTCAAAGTATTTCCAGATTGGTGGGTGGGGGTTTAAATTCACATATCTAATACAATGAATATGAAATAAACAAAGCACATTTAAACAAAACATGTCCAGCTGGGCATGGCGTAATCCCAGCAACTCAGGAAGCTGAGTTGGAGGATTGCAAGTATAAAGCCAGCCTCAGCAATTTACGGAGACCCTTTCTCAAAACAAAAAATTTTTTAAAGGCTGGGGAAAAATAAATTTAAAAACAAAGAATGTCCATCACAGTAATAGTATAAAACCAAAGTACATTATAAATAAGTTGCTAAAAATCCATGATAAACACAAGCCTTGCCAGGTGCAGGGGCACATGCCTACAATCCCAGGAACTAGGGAGGCCAAGCGGGAGGATTGAGAATTCAAACCTGGCCTCAGCCACTTAGCAAGGCTCTAAGCAATTTAGCGAAACTCTGTCTCAAAATAAAATGTTTTATTTTTTAAAAAGGTGCAGATACTGAGAATGTGGTTGTGGTTAAGCTCTCCTGGTTCGATCCCTGGTACCAAATTCTTAAAAGCACCAGAAAACGTGCACATGACATTCATACAGAGAAACAACAACAAAACCTCTCTAGGATTTCTTGTAGGAATTGATGAAATCTAGAAGACAGTGGAATGATATATTTAACATGTTAAATGGGAGGGGGGGAATCAGAGTCAACCTAGATTCTGTACCCAGTAAAAATATTCTTCAAAAAAGAAGACAAAATAAGTACTTCATAACAAAGAGAAGATTAAAGACTTTGTCAGCAGCATACCTACACTAGAAGGAATATTAGAGGAAGTTCTGCAAGTAGCAGGAAAATGATGCCCGATTGAAATTTGGAACTACACAGAAGAATGGAGAGTTCCAAAAGTGGTAAATATGCAAATTAATATAAAAGTGTTTTTCTCTTTTATTAATTTTTTAGTGCTTAAAACAAAGTAACAATAATGTGATATGAGGTTTGGGATCTATGTAGAAATAAAATAAGACAGTGAGAGCCCAAAGGATGGGAAAGGGATAATGGACTTTTCTTGCTGTCTTACGTTTCATGTGAAGTCATGTAATATTATTTAATGGTAGATACCTATAAATTTAAAACTAGGTATTATAAATCCATAGAGTAACCAGTTTAAATAGGAGAATAGCTAATAAATCAATAAGTGAAGTAAAATACCAAAAATTGATTAATATAAAACAAAGAACATAAAAGGAGCATGAAGAAGTGAGACAAATAGAAAACAAGTAGAAAAAAAGTTCAGAGGAGAAGGGCTGTAGGCGTGGAGAGAGGGTGGCCATGGCTGGGGGTCCCTCCTGCAGGGACAGCAATGATGACACAGAAGATGTTTCATTGTTTGACGCAGAAGAAGCGACAACTAATAGATCAAGAATATCCAGAATCAGACATCCAGGGGCGTCATTTTTCCATCTGTTCTTCTGAGTCAGTGCCATCGTAGTCTGTCTTCCCGGTGAATTGCTCAGCAGCAGCTTTATTGCCTTACAGTGACAATTATCTTCTTCTTGTCATGTGACTTTTGGGCAGTGAAGAATGTCACAGGTAGACTGAAGGTTGGCCTTGGGTGGTGGAATCATATTGATGAGTATGGAAAGAGTCATCGGGTGTTTGAGTCCAGGAAGGCCACACTGCTCAGGAGAATAAAACTGTTTCAGAGGCTGAATCAAGAATCTTTCGGTTAGGACTGATTGCCTGTCCAGTGCTGTGAGTGGTATTTGCCTTTAGAGCTCTTTTCTCTTTCAGAGTGAAGTGATTGGCTGTGGTTATGGGTGCAGTGCTACAGGGTGCCAAACAGTATGATTCCATCAGGTGCAAAGTAGGCAGCCGGAAGAATTGAAGCAGCATGGGTACCTCATATCTTGGAAAGCAATTTTTAAAACTAAACACTGGAGCTGGGGGTGTTGCTCAGTTGGCAGAGCGCTTGCCTCACAAGCACAAGACCCTGGGTTCAATCCCCAGCACCACAAAAACAAAAACAACAGCAACAAAACACCAGAGATGATTTGTGTATTCTGTGACATTGGGGAATGGCTGAAGAGATTTTGATTAAGAATATTTACTGTTTAGAGCTCAGTCCAGTTGCAACGAGGAATATTGTGTGAGTTATTATTGTTGTATTTTTTTTTCACTTGAAAACTACATATGAAAACTTTTTTTAAACAAAGGTTTTGTTTTCTTCCTCTAGTAATTGGGGCTGGGAAGTATGGTGTCACTAAAAACATTGTCAGAATTTATTTGTATTGTACCTATGTATGCACATAGAAATGTATCAGTAAATCCCAAATTAATCTTTGTTTTCTCATTACAGAGAGGTTTGCATTTTGATCCATAGAACATAGGATGGTCTTAGTCTATCTCAAAGTTCTGTGCCTTTACACACTATTTCTGTAGGTTATTTTCAGAAATAAGTTGATTCCATGGTAAAGAGTGAGCACTTGCTTGTGTATGAGTTAGAAAAGTTAGGAAAAAAATGTTACTTTTTAATACATGCTTTATGTTGAAATTGCATACCTTAGACAAGCATAAGTGAAAACCAAATACAGGCTGGTAGTGTTAACTAGTTTCTAAAATTTTCTTGTATTTTTATACTGCATCAAATCATTTACTTAAGGCCTAATTAATATAAATGGAATCTTCATAGTTTATGTTTAAGGGATACCCAGGGATTGCTGCCATTCTATTTATTTCATGGAAATAATAGCCAGATTTTATTTTGGAACTTCCTGGTAACTCTGCAGTGCTCTTTGGGCTAATGTAAATATTTTATAACTAAATGAATATTATTCTTATATCATAGTAAGAATAATCATTTAAATAATTGTCAAAATAAATCCCTAAAAGACATTTTATTTTACGAATCTAATTTTCTTGCTATAATAGGGATATTGTAAATAATATGTTTGTATTAATAATATTTCTGAGAGCAATATATATAATTGTAAACTAAACCAATCAACAAATTATTGTAGGCATCTGTAAATTCTGTTATAGGTACTGTAACTTTGTTGGAGTATTTTTTGAGGCAGACATGCTGAGGATTGGATACAGGGGCATTCGATCACTGTACCACATCCCCAGCCCTATTTTGTGAGACCCTATTTACAGACAGGGTCTCACTGAGTTACTTAGCACCTCACTTTTGCTGAGGCTAGTTTTGAACTCATGATCCTGCTGCCTCAGCCTCCCAAGTCACTGGGATTACCGGCATGCACCACCATGTCAGGTTTGTTGGAGTCTTTTAATCAGCAGATTATACTGTGAATGTATTAGGACATTGTTAAAATATTTTTGAAGATGTTTTGTTTTAGTTGAATCATGTCTTTATTCGAGCGATAGCTCAGAAAACGTACTTTATATATGTATAAAACTCTATTTTTTACAAAAAAGTTAAGCTGAACTATACTGATAATTACATATATACTCCAATTAAAAGAAATTATCATTTTATTTAAAAAATAGCAAGTCACGTCTTCAGCTTTGTGATATGGATATTAGAAGGAATTCCTAAATGATAGATAATTTAATAGCCCCTACTAAGATAATTGGCTCACCTTTCAAAAAAGAAAAATAAAATTAGGTCCCTATCTCAGCACACAAAGTAAATGTGAAATGGTTTAATGAATTGAATATAAAAAGTGAAATCATAAATGAACTGGAAGGAAATACATTGGGAATTACCTGATATTAGGATGAATTAAGTTTTTAAAGCAAAGTGATAAAAACAGAAACCATTAAGGTATATTTTTTGTATAGTAAAACTTTATTATTTTGCTTTACCAAGCAGACAGTCAATAGAGAAGAAATAAAAATGGTCAAGAAATAGACAAAATATGCTTCACGATCTTTCGGAAAGACATTGAGAAGCCAGTTTCTACAGATCTATCTAATTAGAAACTATTTTAAGGGTATTAAATCACTGATATTGGTGAGGACATGTGGACACAAGCACTTCCATAAACCATAGAGAAAGCATGAACACAGGCAGTGCTTCCAGATGAAAATTTACTATATTATCATGTGCTTTAAAATATCCATCCCCTTTTTAGAAATTTTGTTCAGCATTTAGATTCATTTAATGCTATTAAACATGCCAGCAAAGATTCCCTAATAGACAACATCTTGATATAAGGAATAAATTATGCACACCCATGAAATGGAATACTCTACAATTATTTAAATTACATTGTGTGTGTTGTTGTGCTGGGGATCAATCCCAGGACCTTGTGCATGCTAGGCAAGCACTTTACCACAGAACCACATCCCCAGGCCAAATTAAGGTTTCGTTTGGTTTTTAATATTTGATGACATAGGATAATACTCAAAATGTAGTCAAATTCTAAAAGTACATGAAACTGAATAATAAAAATATTAGCAAATGCTAGAATACATTTCTGTGAAAAAAGACTGTAACTGCATGTCCAAAAATGCTCTTTCCATTTTAAAACAAAAGATTATAATGATATATTCCAAAATGTTCCTGGTGAATACATATGGAAATTGAGATAAGCGAACTCTTATAGTTTTTTTATACTTTTATTCACAGTTATACATATTGTAGTTTATACTTTCATGAATTTAATCAATGAATAATGATGAAGATGTGTCACTGTCATAATAAGATAACTAAAAATCTATTTGAAAAAAAATAAATGGATGCCATTAGGATCTATTTAAGGAACTCTTGCTTTACTAACCTATCCAATCCAAGGGAATCCTACAGTAAAATAAGTTTTTTTCTCCCTCCTGAGCTCCCTCCTCTACAATGACACTCACCTGTTGCAGTGGACAGACTGATGCCACTCTAAGAAAGAAAGTCCATTCTAATTCCCAGAAATTTCAACTATGTACCCTATATGATAGTTTACATGATTGAATTAAGGGGGACAGGATAATCCTGGGTTATACCAGGTATGTCCAATGGAATCACAAGAGTCCTTATCACAGCAAGGAAGGAAGAGATTCAGTCATGGGCTGGGGTCAGAAGGCTGGGGTCATTCAGTCAGAAACAAGAGGCTGGGGTGATGGAAGGAAAGGGCCATGAGCCCAGAAATGCAGACAAACTCTAGAAGCTGAAAACAGGGAGTAAACTCTTCTCTGAAGCCTGCATCAGGAGCACAGTCCTGCCAGCACCTGGATTTAGATTTCTGACCTCCAGAACTTCTAAGAGATTTAATTTTCTGTTGTTTTAAGTTCCCACATTTGTGGCAATTTGTCACAGCAATGAATGGAAACTAGCACATTTGTACACCTTTACAGTGGCCTCTTTGACCCAACTAAGAACATTTTCGGCTACCCAATTAAAATTTCTTTCCCATTCATGTCTTAAACAGGTCCAAGGACTCCCTGGATGTCCTGAGTGGGTCCAAAATGGCCAAGTTGCCCTGACCACAACCACAAGACTCCTATTTCTCTTGGTGATGAAAAGGTAAGTTTACAAGCAATTTTTGAAGGAATACCTATGTGATGATTACAGCTTCAGTGCATCTGCTGTGACCAAGGAGAAATCTATTTCAAAGTGCAATTCTTAAGCATCCAGAAAGGCTAGGGGAGACTGGCTGAAATCACAGATAAATGGATTGGTGTATGACTAAAATAAAGATACTTTAGACTTCTAGGACAGTGATAAATTGCTGAAAGGTTCAATCTGATGATTAAAGTATTTGGGATATAGTGAAAATTTAGGTGGTTGAAAGAAGATAAATTTGTTAATCCCATTTTTTGTAACATTTTCTACATGACTGATCAACATGTATCTATTATCACTTCCATTCAAGCGCTCCAAGGAAAGAAAACCATTCCTAAACAGTCAACTTCAGTTTGCAAAGCGAAACTGAGCCTTTAGGAACTACAGAAGGCACCCTATAGGATAAAATTATGATAATGGCCAGGCACAGTGGCACATGCCTATAATCCCAGAAACTCTGGAGGCTGATGCAGGAGGATCGCAAGTTTAAGACCAGCCTAGGCAACTTAGCAAGATCCTGTCTCTAAATAAGTTATAAAAAGGACTGGGGACATAGTTCAGGGGTAGAGCACCTCTGGGTCCAATCCTCAGTACTGTAAAAAAATAAATAAGTAATGAGGACAACCTAGACAGCAAATCTGTATTTACTAAATGACCCAGGCACTTTTTCATATGCTTTATATAAAACAATTCACTTATTATTCATTAAGTCTTTATGTGATTTCAAATATGTCACTTCAGTTCTCTAAAAGTAAGGCAATTCTTCTATCCTCCTCTTGTTCCCAGTCTGTCCCCTGTCCCTTGTTCCCTGTCCTGATCTCACTTTCCTAACCCTCTGGGCACCAAGTTTTTGTTTGTTTGTTTATTTGTTTGGTACCAGGGATTGAACCCAGGGGTGCTTACCCACTGAGCCCATCCTCAGCCCTTTTTATTTTTTGAGATAGGGTCTCACTAAATGGCTTAGGGTCTTGTTAAGTTCCTGAGACTGGCTTTGAACTTGTAATCTTCCTGCCTCAGCCTCCTGAGCCCCTGGGATTACAGACATGTGCCATTACACCTGGCTGGACACCAAGTTTTACCACTTGACCTCTTTTTTTATTTGTACTACTTCTCTCAACTTTTTTGCATCACTATCTTTCCTTCACACTCCATAGAATTTGTCCCTACCTCAAACTCTATTCTGAGCCTCTGATCACAGTTGGAGGATATCACACAGTTTTCCACCTGCTCCCACCCTATGTCAAGAGTCTCATCTGGGGTCTCCTTGCTATTCCTCAACTCTTTGTTTTGTCTTTAGTCATCTCTCTCTTCTACTCTCTGAAATGGCATGGAATCTTCATTATCATGTCTTTAAACTCCCTGCCCAGCCCTCCACAATCCCAGCTCTCTCAGGATACTATATCACCCCCAATTTTATGTGAATTTCACTTTTCTGACTCCTCTCTTATCACAATCTCCATGAAAGACTAAACAACTTTTTTTCTTTTCTCCTCAAATGACAATATGTTCCTCCTAGGATCAGACACCAACTCCTTCCTGTGAGTTTTAATCTCATCGTACCTAAATTTACTGAGTACTATCTGTTCTCACATTCTATTCTCTCTTTCCCCTCAAACTATACAAGCTAAACTATGACTCTAGCCATACTTCTCCTTTAAAAAAAGATGTCCTTTAACTCTAAAATTCCCTCTATTCCTTTCACTTTGAGAAAGCAATACTTCTAAGCCACTCTTGATTTCTTTATTTCTTTACTGGTAATTTAGTCTTCACAATAATCTAGTTTATGTTCCAAGTATAAATACTGACATTTCACTGGCAAACATGACCAATGGTTGCCACATTGACAATCCCAAAGAATACCCTCATTACTAGACTCCTTTGTATTTGATTTTTGCTCATTAGGTTCTCATGGTTAAGAAATGCAAGAAACTAACTTAATAAATAGATAATTTATTCTAAGGTTACAGAAATGACTCCACAGAATTCAAAGACAAAAGCACCTAGACTTCAGGAAAGACTAGAATCAGAGAACGATGGATAACCTGTGAAGCTTTTTCTCTGCCTCTGCCTGGTCTCTGCAGATTGTCTCTCTCTGCCTCTTCTGTCCACATAGCACACCCAATGAATCATTAGTCTTTTGCTTCAGTATCTCCAGTAGAATTCACTTCTTTCTGAGATATCTATCACATCAAGTTAGTTTTGATATTGAAAGTTATTTAGGTTTACCCAGTACTCTGCCTTCCTCTTTCTTTATACCAAATAATCCATGTTCTGCTTCAGAGACTACGTAGAATAAATTTAATCTATTTTATACATGTCACTCCTACAAATACGCCAAGATAATTATCATGTCTTATTAAAGTGTTCTCTTCTCTGAGCAAAGCATCTCCAGGCCCAAGTCCTCTCCAGCCTTATCACACCCTAAACCAATAATTATCAAACTGTGGCTCCCAGATTAATAGCATCAGTATTACCTGCTTGTTAGAAATGCAAATTATTGGGTCTCAAAGCAAATTATTGGGTCTTCAAATCGGAAGCTCTGGAGCTTAGAACCACCCAACAATTTGGGTTTAAACAGGTCCTCTAAGTGTTTCTCACGTATCTCAAGTGTAAGAATCACTGTACTACACCTTTTTCTATCTAATTCTTGCCCTCAGATGAGTACAATACTACAGCTATGGGGTTGGGTAACTGACCCAAAGAACAATATGATCCACATAACCCTTGTTATCCTTATCACACAGTATTTATTCACTTCCCATTACTATAATAAAATAACTATAACTATTAGAATTTTTTCTGGTTCCGAGGTCTACCTAATCCATCAATTGTTCTTGACTTAATTAAATTCTTTTAAGTTTAATTTGTCCAAGATTTTTCATTTTAATAAGGGTTACAGAAAGTTTGTATGACAATAAAATGATTCCTGAAGCTCTCAGAAACACTTGTGAAATTATTGGGTTCAGAAAAATGAAGTCCCTGAGCAAACTGCTTCATAATTTCCTTTCCCCACTCTCTTCACAATATTTCATTCTGTGCCCATACATTATTACACTGTCTTATGTGCTATATTGAATATGGGGCATATGCAGTCGTATAATGCTGAGCAAGATTCTGATATTCCATAAAAATTCACCTCCTAGAGATCATTCTTTGGGTGACTTCATGCATAAAACACATTTGGCTGGGTATGATGGCATAGGCCTGTAATCCTAGTGACTTGGGAGTGCAAGTTTGAGGTCCACCTATGCAACTTAACAAGACCCTGTCTCAAAATAAAATAAAAATGTAGCACTTGTCTAGCATATGCAAGGTCCTGGGTTCAAACCCTAGCATTAAAAGGAAAAGAAAGAAAGAAAAGGAAAGGAAAGATTCTAGTGGTTTTCACCCAAGAGGTCGAAGCCGTGTTCAACTCATGGGTTGACTAAAGGTAAGAACTTGAGAAAACTGGGAGGATGTGAGGTAGTAATCTGCAAATGAAATTCTTATAAGAACTTTTGCTGGATCTAAGTTCCTAGTGTCAACAAGGTTTCTGGTATGGCCACAATATGAATTTAGGGATCAGGTAGATATCAGCCAAAGAGCCCTCATAAGAAAGAACTCAAAACCTGTGACTTTTCATAGGTTTCTTGCAACACTAATGGAAGAATGAGGGAACTTTTCATGCCATCAATAGTAATCATAAGCTTCTTATGTCTGCATAGGCTCGAGTTGAGGTGGCATCTCAACCCAGCTATGGCCCATCTCTGTCCTATCCTCCAGGTATTTGTACTCAGAACTCATGTTCTATATTCTGATCACCTGACCTTCTGCCCCAGAGCTTGGTATTGTCCCTTTGGCTTGGACCTTTTTCTTCCCAATGAAGCCTTTCCTTCCAACTACATTGTATTACTGCTAAATGCCTGGAGAATTCTACTGTCTAGGATGGATTATGAGATGGGGAAAAACAGAAAGACAGCAATCTTCTGGGGGAAAGGAAAGGAATGGGATTAAAAGAAAGCAGGTTCAAGCAGGCCTGGGTACGTGGCTTGCACAAGCTTACACTTGGAGTGGAAGGGAATGGCAGTGTGAATCTGCACTGAAAGAGGGATGCAATATTCTCTGAGACAAAAGCAAAAAGAAAGATAGATACAAATTGAAGCAATTTTGCCCATGGCAGGTAAAGAGGGCAAGCATTTCATAACTGATTGCCTTGATTTTCTTGCTAATGTGTCAGAAGACGTAATTTGCAGAGTTGGGAGATATGGGCGGATATAGGACTTGAAACACTTAGCAATAATTTGTACTGGCTGAAGAGGAACATGGAAGAGGGCACTGAGGAAGCATCAGGAGCCTAGTGAGGTTGGGGCCCAAGAGCTTGTCCGGATACCAGCTATGAGTTTGTAAGATTGTCCTTGGCAACATGAAGCAGCACTGTTGAAGGAGCAGAGAATGTGGACTGTGGCACTGAGCCCAAATCCACAACAGCAGAAATGTAGGTAACAGGATGTTAGATGTATTCGTAAAGGAGTTATTTGACTAATGTGTGCAGTTCCAATTAAGTATTTTGAAGGAAATATCAATAAATGAAACTGATGAATTCAAAGATTGAGGTCAACTCATGGGTTGACTAGGAGTAAGGACATGAGAAAGCTGGGAGGATGGGAGGTTTCAATCTATAAGTGACATATCAAAGCTTAAGAACTCTTGATGGATGTAAATTCCTATGCCACAAGGTTTATGGTATGGCCACAGTGACTACCTGACTTTGTGATGATGCTTGATGTCCATAGAACCAGAGACAGCAATAATTCTGAGGCTACACCATTAAATGGGCTACACATAGAACATCAAAATTGTAAAAGATAGCCAGGCATAGTGGTGCACACCTGTACTCCCAGCTGCCAGAGGATGGCAAGTTCAAGGCCAGCCTCAGAAACCTACTGAGGTTCTAAGCAACTTAGTGAGACCCTGTTTCAAAATAAAGAATAAAAAGGGCTGGGGAGGTGGCTTAATGGTAAAACACCTATAGGGTCAATTCCTAATATCCCCCCAAAATTATAAAAGCCAATTGCATAATATGAAACAGAGACATCAACCAAGTACCAACATTTCCGCTATATATAGGGGAATGAGAAGAAAATGAGTTGATGGCAGTAAAAGGGCAGACAATAATTAATCCTAAAGACAAGGTTGTAACAGCTAACAGGGAGTGTTTATTATGTACACTGCTCTGTCGATATTTATAGTCACATTTGAAGTATACAAAAGCTTACTTCACAGGTGAGAAGCCTGATACCCCAAGAATTTAAGTAACTTGTTCAGTATCACCCAGATAGTGAGAGGTGATGTTAGGACTTGAACCCATGGGTCAACTGATCAGTAAACCTGACCAGAGTTGTTGCTTTTAACCATAATTCAAAATCTCCTCTCATTTAAGGAAGAGCTAAGAATGTAACCCAGGGTGGAAAAATCATAACTGGAAATGTAATAGAAGGAACCAGGAGAAAAGTAAACTCTGAGAGGTTTTACTGGATTTACTTAAATATTTAATAAACATACTAACATGAATTAAAGCTTGATGTTTCAAGTTCTGCCACACCGATTGATCTGAGGTTGAAATTTAATACTGTACAAAAACAGAAAGGATGGCTAGAAGTTAAGTGCGCCACTTTTCTTAGAGACAACTACTCTTTGGGGCAAACAGCTTGTAAATAGATTTGAGAGTATTTCAGTCCTTGGGAATAAAAAATTGTAATAAACAGAGGACCTAAATTTGAAACTTTCTTATGTGCTTTTTCAAATCTGTATCACTCTTTTCAACCATAAAATTCAGTTTATAGAGTTAGATTCTAAAAAGCCTGTCATATAACTATGCATATATTTTATTATGTAGTTAAAAACAAGATTATAAAAATAAACATTTTATGTTCTATTTCAAATCAAATTTCTAACTAATACTCTCACTAAATAGGAGGAAACTTCATAAACACATGCACAACCTGTTTTTATAATGGAGACTATCTAAAAGAGTAAGTCAGATAATTATAAATTTATACTTTTTTCAAAAAAAATTAGAACTCCACTCCAGAAGCACTAATTTCTTTTGAATTTTTTAACTATTAAAAAATAAAATTATGCATAATAATAGAGTATCAAACCATGTGATGTTTTGATACATGTATGTATTGTGTAATGCTTAAGCTGAGTTAAACATATCTAAATCCTCAATCATCATTTTTTATGGTGAGAGCATTCCATATACCTTCTTCTAGCTTTTTGATATATACAGTACATAATTTTTACTCTACTATGAAATACCACACCAGAGCTTCTTACTCCTATCTAACTATAACCTAGCACCCATTGATCAACCTTTCCTGATCCCTCCCTACCCCTATACTCCCAGCCACTGGTAACTCCCATTCCACTCACAACTCCTGTGAGATCAAATTTTTTATATTCTACATATGAGAGAGATCATGCAATACTTGTCTTTTCTGTGTCTGGCTTGTTCCTCTTCCCATAATGATCTCCAATCCCATCCATGTTGTCATGAATGACAACTTCATCCTTTTTATGAGTGAGTACTATTCCATGATGTATATGTACCATGTTTTCTTTACCCATTCATCAGTTGATGGACACTTAGGTTGATCGCATATATTGGCAATTGTGGGTAGAGCTGCAATGGACTTGGGCAATTTCATTGCCTTTGAATACAGAGCCAGTAGTGGAATTGCTGATCATATGGTAGTTTCACTTTTAGTTTTCCATAATGGCTGTACTAATTTACACTCTCACCAACAGTGTGCAAGGGTTCCCTTTTCTCAACATCCTCCCCCACATTTTTTATACTAGTCATTCTTATTGGGATAAGGGGATATCTTATTGTGGTTTTTATTTGCATTTCCCTGGTGACTAGCGATATGGTGAACTTTTTATATCTCTTGGCCATTTATTTATCTTCTTTTGAGAAATGTTTATTTAGCTCTATTACCTATTTTTTAAAGTGTTTTTGGCTTTTTGTTTTGTGTTGCTTTGGTTTTTTGAGTTTTCGAGTTCCTTATATATCCCAAATATTAACCCTTTGTCATATATAGTTTGCAAATATTTTCTCCCATTCTATAGATTATCTCTAGACTCTGATGATTATTTCCATTGCTGGGCAAAAGCTTTTCAACTTGATGAAGATCCATTTGTTTATTTATTTTTTTTAAATGTCCTATCATTTGGGGGTCTTGTCCAAAAAATTCTTACTCATTCAAATGTCCTAAAGTAATTTCATTATTTCACATCTTACACTTAAGCCCATTAAGTCCATTTTGAGTCAATTTTTATAACCTGTGAGAGATAGAGGTCTAGTATCATTCTTCTACATGTAGACACCAAATTTTCCAGTACCATTTATTGAAAAGACGGTCCTTTCTCCTATGTGTGTTAGACTGGTCTTCTCCAATGTGAATTCTTAGCACCTTTGTCAAAAACCAGCTGGCCAGCAGCACTAATTTCTAATGGACTTCCAAATCATTAGCATTTCAGCCACCTACTTCTACAGCTCTTCCCCATCCTTTTCACTCTACTTCCTGAAATCCTACTAATTCCCAGGTACTAACAATTAACATAAGTACTCCAACCCATAAGGATCAACCATTTCTTGCCTCTGAACAAAGGCAAAGAAATCAGTTGATCTTTTGGCATTTATATATTGTGACAGATGACTCTAAAATGACTACCCAAGAGTCCTGCCTCCTGGTGTTCAGCAATTGTGTAGTCTCTTTGCTTTGAGTGTGGACAGGAACCATGATTTTCTTCTAAGTAATAGAATATGACACAGATGATGGGATCCTATGCCCTTGACTGAATTAAGTTATACAAGGCTTCATCTCACCAACAGACTCACTCTGGAGACGTCTCATTAGTTTGATGAAGTAAATGGGCGAATGGAGAAAGTTCACGCAGCAAGGACCACCAGGAAGCACTATAGGCTCTAGGATCTGCAGGTTGCCTCTAGGAACAGAATATGTCCTCCAGTTGACATGCATCAAGAAGCAGGGGTCCTCAGTCCTGCAACTATGAGAAAATGAATTCTATCAACAACATGAATGAATTTGGAAGTGGTTTCTTCCCCTGTCATTCCCCACTTTGAAAATACAGTCCAACCGACATCTCGATTATAGCTTTACGAGGACCCCCAGCAGGTGGGCCTAGCTAAGGCTCGTCCAACTCCTGACCCAGGTAATAAATGTGTGCTATTTTAAAAGTTGGTGTTTATGGTTAATTTGTTATGCCACAAGTAAACACTACTACACATGTTTTCCTCTAATATCTTCAACCCAGACACCTCACATGAAACCTCCCATTCTTTTCCCTCTGTCTCTTACTTACTTGACTTCATAGAATTTCCCAGACTCTGACTCTCCTTCTTATCTACATACTAATTTCATCCAAGCATACACCTTCAATATTCGACTCAGTCTAGAACCCAAAACATCATCCAGTTTCTTGCCACTATCCCCCAAAACTTACTCTATAGAGAAAACCTGACAAATCTCCAAACGTGAATAAATCCAACTATTTTTCTTCTCCATTTTTATCCTGCTGTCATTGAGAAAATCGCTTAATTGTGCAAATTGGTGATACTGAAATTGCAAGGGTACAGAAACATTTGTTTTATGAAAAATAACCAATCACATGCGTGCATTTTGCAAAGAATATAAGAGTGACTGACAAAGCACTGGATGTAAATTAAAGTGAGAATTCTCTCCACTGATGGATAATAAATTTAAAAAGTGATATCTATGCTAATTAGGTAATTCTGTTTCAACTGTATTTTTAAGCCCTACAAGCAATTATTTAGTCATTCCTGATAAACCAGATTCAAGGGAACAAAGGAAACAAGGATCCCAAGAATCCTTCCTTATGATCCTTTGAATTGTTTTAATGGTTGCTGGTACTTAAGAATATGAAAGACACAGCTAAACATTTTGTCAAACATATTACATTTTCTTTGTTACTGTCCTTGTCACATACTAACAAAAACTCTCTTAACTGCCTTTTCCCTAGCAGATGTTCCTACATGCAACATTTCTGTATTTCATGTTTTTCTCCAGATACAGAAAATATGAAGACAGTTTAATTTGTAAAAAATACTGTTGATATTTATTTAAGTGCCAACTAACAATAATTCCATCAAATAATTAGCCTTATATACTTAAGATATCTTCATTGTCTTAAAAGTAGTATTTTTTAATTCGAAGCATATTCTTAAAATAAATAGAATTTTTCCATCTTGTTTATGTTTGTAAGTATTGCATTGAATTTTCTTCTAATTTTTTACTTGCCTAAATTATCTTAAACTATTTCCTTTCCTAGATTTAACATTTTCTTTTTTCTTCCCTCTTTCTTTACTTCCTAGCAGTTTCATAGAGTTATTCCTAGGATACCCAAATCTAGATCCAAAAGATAAATTTTATTCCCTTTTTTTTTTAAAGACGTTATGTTCAGGTGATAATGAGCCACATAATAATGTTTTTAAACATTGAAGTAATGTTAAAAAATGAATACAGTATTCATTTATTCATTACTTCTTCTAGGGCAAGTTTTATACAGAGCTATGAATTCACTTTGGTTATGTTCCTTCAAGAGTCTATGAAGTAACTAGAGTTAATCACAAGTTTCTTTTATTCCCTGTACACTTTCTTTTCCATCCTTTCAACAACTGTCTCCTTATATCAAAGAAACAAGGGCCAACCTTGGTTCTACTTTTCATAAGAACCCATTCTTTTGACAAATGTCTCCGAATGCCTAACTTATGGAAGACTCAGCACTAGAGGAGCTGTACTTCTCATTACACCCTTACCTTCTGCCCAAAATAGCTTCCATCTGTGAACCACACATCACCTGTTTGGGACTCCTTGACTCCTATTCATGGATCAACACTTCCTCTAAGAAACTGTCCTTGACAGCTCAGCATTTAAGGATCCCATGGCACTTGTACCTATCCCTCTTATATCAAACTGGGTTACAGTTATCAGTTCACTTATTTTTGACCCTCATTAGGCTTTGAGTTCAGGGACTTGTTCCATTGGAATTAAGTCCAATGCTAGGTATATATCAATAGTCCTGAATAAATGTGAGGTCAGAGAGAAGGGGCAACCACAGAGCAGTGGGAATGAAAGAAGCAAAAGATTAATTTTCCTAGAAGGATTATAGAAACCTTGGTAATTTACAATGTGCCTAGTAGAATAAATGGAATTTGGAGAGAAAGTATTTCAAACAAAGGGAAAAGTCAAACCAGTAATACTACAGTAGGCTTTGTAAAATTTAGTGGCAAATAGTTTCAGTTGGAACCAGAATTCTAAGTGATGGTATTGTATTATAACTTGATGTTATATAGTCAAATATATCACAAAAATACATTGGGTCAAACCCAAAAATAAATGAAATAAGATTCATCATGAGTCCCAGCTTCCATTTGAGCTTCTCCACAGACAGTCCTCACATTTTCTTTAAACTGCTTTTACCCACCTGATCTTTCCATCAAAAATGACCTTGCATCTAAGTGCTGTCTGTACAGATTTTAACTACACAACAAGGTCTACTTAAATGTCAGCTTCAACATAATACTATCAATAATATTGGTGATGATAACTATAATGATGACAACTTCTGTTTATTGAATACCTGTTATGTGCCAGGGACTATTTTTATGTACACACTTGGAGTAATCTTGCCAACTTCCAAATGTAGGCATCTTACTCTCCTTTTACCAAGAGGGAAATGGAACTCTCAAGATTAATAAGGAACACAGCCAGTATTCACACCTGTGCCCACTGACTTCAGTACCTACACCTTCTCTACCACACTACCTGCTTCCCAGGCCCCGCACCTGAGGCCCCATGACACCTTATCCATGTCTCAAATATAGTAACTACCATCTCCTCCTTGGAATTATTTTTATACCATACTAATCCTTCTTCAATGAGCTCCTTTCTTTGAATGCCCTGTATGTCTCAATCACAAAGCAGTGTATGTGTTATCCAGTGAATACATTATCTATGGTCAATGGACAGCTGTTGAATGAAAATATTTTAAAAGTCCTTCTTTGTAAGAGCCCATATTTAAGTACATTAACAAGAAGCATAAAATCAATTTGTTTGAAGTGTTAATTATATTTGAAGTTAAGCTCTCCAAATCATTTTTATTGTTGTTTATATGGTACCTAAAAATAAGGAAAGAAAAAAAGAAATCCTGTTATTGGAATGAGATGTGTTATCTTTGGTCACACAGGCTTAGGGGAAAATCTTCTTTTATTTTTATTCATAGAAAGAGGCATATCCAATACCTCTTTTCAAAAGGTTTTGGCTTTCATCACAAGCCTTCTCTGCAGTTTCTGAAAAGAAACCATGGCTAGTAACCAGCACTCTGATTTCGTAAATATACACCAGGAGTAAAGATGATTCTCTCCACCTCTATAGAAGCAGAAAGAAGTAAATTCCTATCCTCTGATACATACACAAATTCAAAGTCCCATGAGTGACTGGCATGCCTAAGTTTTCCTCTTTGAAAATTTAACTACAGCAATAGAACTTAACCAAATTGACTGCGTAGACCAGTTTAGGATTCATTCATCACACAAAAATTAAAGTCAATTTAGTCCCATCAATAAGGACTCTATTGCAGCTGACATCAGAAATGACTTTGCCTATGTTGGTGATGTCAGATTTTAGTCATTTAGGCATTCATTTATTCACATTTAGCTTATTTCCCTTTGGGTTACATAAGCAAGATGAAATGTATAAAATAAGAATTCAAAGGAAAGAAAGCAGTTCAGATACAGAGAAAAGCATCTTACTGTTATACAACCCTGCGGTGGCGGTAGTGGTGGGTTGTCTGTGTGTATGCATGCTCTTGCCCCTTATATCCTGTGGAGCTGATCTGAACAAGTTGTCAGCTTTGAAATGAAACATGCATGAGAGAGGTGCAGAGATGGAAGGAAGTGGTAGCACTAGCTGTTGGTTATTAAAACTCCAGTCAGAGCTGTGTTCGCATTTTTCTTAGTCTTACTTCTGACATTTTTGCTGAATGTATATTCCGAGTATCAACCTCATGCTATAAAATTAATTACACAATTTATAGCTCTCATGTAGTACCCCACCATGCATGTTTCCTCCCAGATCATATATACACAGCCATAAAGAAATGACAAGTTGAAGAAATTCCTACAAATTTCCTCCTTTGGTCTCAACAGTGTGTGTCATTAAAATTGTCTCAATTTCCCTTTGCTAATAAAGGAAGAACAACCTAAAAAAGTACCCTTAAATATCAACCAAAACAGATTTGATCATGTTGAAAAGATCTGATCACTCCAAAGACTGAAGGCTGTAGGCTTTTTCTATGTGGAGGAATGGAATAAAAATTCCCCTTCCTGAAAAGAGAGGAGAAACTTGGGTGTCAGGGAGGAACTACTGGAGTGTGTATCATCATCTTGGATGGTTCCCACTGGAACATTTTCTATAAAACCCACAGGGAGTCTTTCTAATGAAAAGTAGGTCAGGAAGGGGAAAATATGCTTTGATTTAATAAAATCAGATTTATGATTATGCAAGCAGGATTAGAGTCACAGAAGGAATACGCATTCCTTATGTAGAGAGGACTGTGTAAGAAGATTAATTTTCACTATACCATGTGTTTAATTTTAGGTAAAAGAAGACCCATCATATCATGGGTGAAGAGTTAACCAGAGGTAAAGCATTATCTACTTCTTATGCATCTCAACGGTACACCCAGAGTTTCTCACTTTCCTCTGTTAAACAAAAAAGAACTAAAATTACAATAACAATAAAAACAGAATCAAATGTATTCATTTATATGGCAAGTCCCCGTGTAACCAGCTTCCAGTATAGCTGTGTGCCCCTGCCTCATGCAGGATCTCTTAGCTCCTATAGCTCAGGGATGACCAGGTGCGCAGATGGGGTACTCAGCACTTGTAGCCTTCTGGGAACAGATGCCTTTGACATCATTGGGCTGCTGCTTGTTCCCTAAAACCACTGGGAGCTGCAAGGTGCTCACTGATCTCTCCTGAGGATGGCATGACTTAAAGAAATAGAGTTTGCAAGACATAAAAAGGAACTAGGAGCAGGATTGTCTTATCCTAGAGGAAAGGAAGCATATTATAGAGAGGGAAAGGGGTGGCTGAAAAATAAGCTTGCTGGGAAACATAGGACCAAACACAAAGGAGAGCAATAGAAACAAAGAACAGGAAGTGGTGAGGCTTTGTTCCATTCAATGGATGAGAAAATGAGTTTAGTAAAGAGAAACAATTCCCCAATTTCTGGCACTATACTGCTCTAGGATACTCACTTAAAGCCTGTCTGAACCCCCACCAGAGTTTAATATGAAATTATTCTAGGAATAAAGGCCAACATCTCCAGGGGATAGATTTGGGTTGGGGGTGGTAGTAGGAGGTCAGTGGCAACCTCAGCCCCTTATCTACCTGATCCACCCTGGCCTGCCCTTAACAAATTCTACCCTCAGAGTTTCCAACCTGAAGATTACTGCTCCACAGTGATTAAAAGGTTAAGCCCCTGCCATGGAGGACGCAAAGGATGGAGAAGATAGCTCCACAAAGGACAGGAAAGAGGAGAAGGAGCCAACGACATGACATGAAGTTGCACTCAGAGATGTATCACAATCCCCTGTGCCTGGGAAAGATAAAAGAAATCCTCTTTCATCAGTGTTTCTGAATCCTGTTTTCCTATGGACACAGCTACTTTCTCAGAAATAACGTCTTGAGACCTGCTTGAAGGGTGATCAGCTGGCAAGAACTTTTAACAGTTTTTTTTCTAGATGTTTCAAAAGCAAGAGGGGAACACTTCTCCTTCCCAAAATTTATATCTCCAAATTATATGTCTCTAAATTATAGCTCCAAAATTTTGATCTCATGCCTTCATTTGAGCTAAGAGGTTCTGTGCCCTCCATTTCATTCCACCCATCCTTTCTAGAAATGAGCCCCAAGCAGCACTGTAGGCCCAGGACCTCCTTTCCCTCACTTTCCCTCCAGAACTTGAGGCTTCACTAACCCTGCATCAAATCTACAGCTCACACACCCCCAACAAGAACAGGATCAAACAGCCATTTGCAGGCACCAAGATCAGCTACAAGACTCTTCTCTTTTCACTTATTTAAGTATAATTCATTATCTAATGATAAATCTATATTGGCAGAAAACTAATTATCTCTACTATCAGGACAGCATAACATTTGAAGGAAAGTTTAAAGAAACATAATAACCAAGGGTATAGCTCATATGCTCAGCATATTAATATAAATTGATTTTAATCACTGTGGAACTTAATCTGGCCTTGGTTTTGTCTTTTCTGAAGGACAAAGACCTCGGTTCCATACTCGAGTCAATGTGGGGGCTCATGTCAACATGGGGGCACTTCTGTGTTCACTGAGGCTATTCCAAAAAACATACAGAACTCCTCCAACTCTTCCCATAGTCCACCCAGCAGGTACTTTCATTGATTTTCTAACAATGTGCAGTTAGCCATTCTTTAGGTTATCCCAGCCTTGCACTGACACTCTGCTGTTTGACAATTTACAAACACGTTTTCTGCTTTTCTTCTGCTCTTTCACCTGTTCCAAACTAGACAGCAATCCTTCTCAAAGGGCACTTAGGGGTTCGTCCTTCCAACTTGGGGCACCTTCACTTGCATGGGTCATGAAGACCTGAATCACTGAGTCACTGGAATACTTTTCTTCATTTGTTATAATGAATAAAGGTCTGGTTGCTCATAGAAGAACAACATAAATACCTAAGGCTGAAAAGAGCAAAAGTAAAGCCATAATACATGTACTAAGTACCTGTTTCCTGACACATCCCATTTAACCATTAGTTTCAAAAATCTAAGCTTTCTGCATTAACCAGAAAAGGCCTTCCTGCTTTCCTACAATTCACTGAGCAGGGACACAGAATGCCAACATCTGTTCTTCTTTATTCCTTCTGAAATAGGTTTCAACCTTGAATCTTCCCACTTCCTACCTTGACATTTTCACACCTCCCACAAAAAATCCTTGAGCTCTATGCAATTATGGAATTTGGGGACCTGATATTCATAAATATTTATATCTGTATCAGTCTATCATACTTGTCAAATTTACAAAGGACAAAAGATATTCTAAATATTTCCCTCTCTGTGGAGATTAGCACAGTAACACATATAAAAAGGCATTTAATTAATGGTTTTTTGAAATAATAAGAATTCTGATCATCCATCTAGAGCTCTTTCCATTAGCCTACACTGCCCTCTTCATAACCATCATGCATTTCAGAAAATGAATAATCTCTTCATTTCCATGACTGATCACTCATGGAAATTTGCTTATCAATAGAACAACTGTAATGTGATGATTATATTTCCTACTGTTAGATTTAATGCCACGTGGGCACATATAAATTGAAAATATAGATATTGCCAAGATCAACAGATTCACTCTAGAAACATGCTAGTAATATGCAAGATCAGGAAACCGGGACAATAGTCCCAATGACAGAGAATCAACAGAAAGTGCATATATCCAGTTTATACTCAGTTCAATAAAGAGATATGACTGCAGGATAACTGGTCAGGTGCTCAAAACAAAATGTTTGGGAGCAATAATAATGATGGAAGAGAGTCCACACTGCAGATCAAGCCTGGGAGAATTAACTGAAACACAACAGAAAAAAAATGATTATTTATTTCAGAACCCATATTATTTAATTCATCGAGGTGTTTTCTTTGGGGAACTGAAACTTGGGATCTGGCAACACAAGTTGCCCTGAAAACACACAAGGGGAGTCATCTCTCCCCAACCAACCACCCTGCTTAGGCCAGCACTAGCAGAGCTCAGTTGGATCTCCTGACTCTGTGAGAGTTTTGACTAGAGAACAGAACATGTACATTCAAAAGCATAAGTCATTTACTTTCCAAATAATTGCTCCTTAGTTCCCCTCTCTCCACTCCCCAGTCCAAGCTGCAGACATAAGGGACAACTTGACCAAGGCTTTTGATTAGGAATGGGAGGGTGGAAAGATGTTTGCATCTGCATCACAGAGACAGATAATATAAAATTTCAGTTAACTTTCAAAGTAAAAAAAAAAAAACCTACTGTTTTAATTTCTTGAATAAAAAAAGTTTTTTAAAAAGAAAAGAAAAAACTAATTAATCAAGAGTTCTTTGGCATTTCTGTTGCTCACTATATTACTCTATAAGTAATTAGAGAATGATCCATTCTTTGGTAGAATCCTTGTGTCTCTTCCCCTTCAATGGAGTAATTAGAATCATCTGCATGTGAAAATGAGCTCGTATACTTTTAAATAAACAGTTGACACATGGATAGATTCTGTTTTCAGGAACTTTATGCTTAAACCATGGAGAGAAAAGACTCTCAAATAGTATTTTTCAATAACGAATTAATTCTGAGTCTGATGTACTTTCCTGACAAGGTCTGTTTTGTAAAAATGTGACTATCTATCCTTGAAGAATCACCAGTCACCTCAAATAACATTGCCCAGTCTAAATTCTACCAGTGCACTAAATGCCAGCCTTAAATGAGAGGCAGTGTAAGCATTGATTGAGGTCTTTAATGATAAAATAATATGAATGATAAACTATAGTTATCAAAAATAGCTAACACTCAAAGGCACTATCTACTGTGTACTTAATGTAGGTCACTGCTGTGCTTTATAATATATATTATCAGCCAATGAGCCTCATTTCATAAACCACATACAATTATTAGACATGTGAATTTATAAGCACACTTGGGTGTCCCATTAGGGAAAAGCAGAACATATTGAAACCTTCAATTAATTAAACTTTTTCTGCATCCTACTTTTGTGAGAGAGGCCAATCACAAGAAAACTCAAAGAGAAAACGTTTTAAAATCCATTAAATCCTAGGGTAATGCACATTCACTTAATCTTGGCACATTAAGGCCAAACTCCTACATGAGTTTTTAAATCTTTTTTTTTTTTTTAAGAAATAGAGTTTGTTTGTTTGTTTGTTTGTTTGTTTGTTTTGTTAAGGGGGTGGGAGAGAAGAGGGCAATACCAAAGTTTCTACCCAGACAAGGTTGGGATATGTTGTAGAATCAAGAAACCCCCAAATCTCAGTAGTTAAAGCTGATGTCTTGCCCACCCAGACTGCAAAGGCTCCACTTGACCCATGCTTCTGTTATTACCAATGGAAGGAGAAGAGTGAAGTACATACGCAAACCTGGGACTTAAGGTTTGCACCCAGAGTAACACACTCCACTTGCTTCTATTTCCTCAACCAGAGAAAGAACACAGCCATGCTTATTTGTAAGGTGGCGGAAAGTACAAAAGAGCTGAGTAAGACAGCAGGGGGCAGGAATAATGACAAGTAGTAGTGCCAAGATGACATCATGGTTCAAAAGCATTGCCCTTCAGGTCTTCACCTAGTGTCATTCAAAAGGAGGCACATTGAAAGATGCAATTGATCAGGAAGAGAAATTATTTTCTTCCATACATTAAGTGTATTAGGAAATCAAAATGGATTAGTATTACTGAGGAGTGATCTTAAGACCAGAAGGATTTTCAGAATATCTCTTCAGTAAGCTCTAAAATTCAATTTGCCAGAACCACAACTTCCCAAATATATCATCTAACTTGTTTATCTCTTATTTTTTAAATATAATAATGTTCAATAATACTTCCTACAAAACCACCCTTCAAAAATTACTAGAGAACACAGCCTTCTTCATCATTTCTTTTTCTCTTCTTGTTTAACACTTCATCTTTCCTAATACATCAGCAACAGCAGACACTCAGATGGCCAAAAGCAAATGCCAAAAGACTAACACACATCAGTAAGAACAACTTCAATGGCCATCTATGTTATCTGAGTTATTAAGTCACCCTTGCTTGGCTACTGATTTTAGTATTGTGTGTGAAGTTGAGGTAATCAGCTTATAAAGCATGATTAGCCTCAGTAATTCTCATTCCTATCATACAGTAGACACAAGATTAGAGACAACAGAAATGATCAAAGAGCTTCCAAAGGCAGCAGCAAAAAGTGGTAACTAACTAAAGAAGACAGATGGAAAACTATCTAGAAAAACACTTCCATTAGTGAGGGGCAAATAGCCTGCACTTAGAAATCTTCCTTCTACATTTCATGGGACAACTTACCAATTAATGTTGAAATTAGGTTCCGAGTCATGAATAAATATTAAACTATTAAAACTATGACTGTATGATTTTATGTTCATCATTTAGCCTTGTTAGCACTTAGTTTTACCTAAAAATGAAGGAATGGGAAGAACAGATCTATGGATCATTTTGTAATTTTATGAGTTTATAAACAAACTAGAAACCAGGAGAGAAAAGAAGGAAACTGAAAAGGGTAGGGAATTAGGCAAGGAGAAAAATCAATGAAGCAGGTTACCAAAATGCTTATTAGATCAAATAGCTTGAAAATAAAGTGCATCAATCGTGTGGATTTTGGCTGCCGAGAGAGAGAGAGAGAGAGAGAGAGAGAGAGAGAGAGAGAGAGAGAGAAGCACAACACAAACCAGCTACAACAATAAAGAATGAATTGGTTCCCATCCCTGGAAAGTTCAGGGGTAATGTGAGTTTGAAGTTTGGTTTGAGCTGGAAGCACAAAAAATGTCCACAAGGGAACCCAAACTTAGTCCCCATGCATTGCTTCCATTACTGCAGCATTGCTGCCAACAAACCCAAAGGCTATCCATGTTTAACATGAAAGAAAGGGCATCACTACAATTCACTGCAGTTGGCTCAGACTGGATCTTTCTTTCAGTCTTCAACCAAACGCTGTAGCCAGGTCATATGGTACATTGGTTAACCTAATCAAGAATGACCTATTCTAGAAGTCAAGGATGAGATCACCTTCTCCAGGTGCATATAGACTACAAGGGGAAGTTAGATAATAAAAGCAGGAATACTGGTAAGAAGAAGGAAAGAATGGCTTGCATGTAATAAGCAAATGTCCACTCTACACAGAAGAAAGCAAGCAAGAAAGGAATAATTAAGCAAGTCATTTTAATTTATTGGACAAATATCTAAATACTTAAATTTAGCAAAGTACTGTGCTAGACACTAGTCTAGTGAGTAATACACAGTTCTTGCCAATCAGGGAATTTATAATCTCATAGAAAAGAGCAGTCACACTGACAGATGACTAATATAATAGAGAATAAATTAGGTACATGGATGTGGAGATACACATAAGAGGTAAGAAAACACCTTCCAAAATTCAAGTTCCAAAAGAGCAAATCCTAATAAAACACATCCCATGAACTTAGAGCATTGGTCAGACAACCATTTACACTCCACAGAATACAAATTAAATTTCCAAAAAGTAAAAAGAGGCATAGATATTGGCCAGCCACAAAAATTAGGCAGGACTGTCACCAGGCTTAAAAAAATTATTGGCTTATATTGATTTTTCAATAAAATACTAAAATAAGTTTTTAAACATCTTTCAAACTCCTAAGCAAAGACCTAAAGCAACAATCTTAAGATGAAAAAAAACCTGTAAGAAATCATCAAAAAAACAATGAAGAGTCAGGCCTCTTCACCAGTGAAGTGCCATCCTCTTCATACACATCCATCATTGGTGTCACAGAGACTAAGGTAGTGACTCTCCTGGATTTGGGCACATGGAGGACTTCAGTGCAAATCCAGTAAGCATTTCTGAGTACCTATAGGCAACTCAGAATTGTCAACAGCCCAGTGTAGAAATCACATGATTTGTACATAATGAAGAAAGTCTAAAGTAGTCTATGGTTAACAAAATTCTGGCGGCCACCACCTCTAGATCCACCCATTGCAAACTTCCTACTGTTATCTTCTTTGCTAGGAAAAGCTCTATTTATACCACACTTTTAATTCCCTGCCCTCTCAAAATTCAATTCTTTTTGCAATCAAAGAGCCAAATTAGCCAGGTGTGGTGGCGCACACCTGTAATCCCAGCAGCTTGGGAGGCCGAGGCAGGAGAATTGCAAGTTCAAAGCCAGCCTCAGCAAAATCGAGACTCTAAGTATTTCAGTGAGAACCTGTCTCTAAATAAAATACAACAAAGGGCTGGGGATGTGCCTCAGTGGTTGAGTGCCCCTAAGTTCAGTCTCCAGTACCAAAGAGCCAAATTAAATATGGCAGAATTAAATATGGTGGAAAAGTGGAAGATTTCATTAATGAAATAATCTGCTACATATAAATTTTTTAAATTGACTAAAATTAGCAGAATCGATTGTTCTGCCATTATTTCTTTTAAGTTGAAAGAATGATAACATGTTAAATTTAGTTTCTAACAATAAAACCTTAACTTTCCTGTATTTTATGGTGACTGATAGTTTAAAATTATGGTGTACAGTTATCATTTGCCAGCACCAGCCATCATCACATTTCTCACTGGCTATGGATAAGATCTTTAGAAATAAGTAAATATATGAATTTGAAGTCTATGCTTGTTTGTTACCTTGCCTGTGTATCTTGTAGTATCTGTTTACAGAACCAGAGGTCTAAAATGGGCACTGTCTTCCAGGTCCAGTAGGGTAAATACCTTCCGTGTCCTGAAGAGAAGCTGCATTCCGTGTCTGTAATGGGGTGCTGCCTTCCATGTCTAGAAAGGATACTGTGTTTCAGGTCCAGAAGGAATAATGCTGTCCATGTCCACAAGGGGTAATGCCTTCCATGTTCACTCACTTTTAAGTAGCAAAGTCTTCACAGATTTATAAAAAAAAAAAAAAAAAAAAAAAAAAAAAAACCTGTTTGCATGAGAACAATGACAGAGAATGACTGGATTCACACAATAGTTTTTACTTATTAAATAAATGACTGAATAAACAAATGCATGAATGAGTGATATAATTATAAAATAAGGAATAAAGGAATAGCTTATTAAAATGAAAATTTCATAAGCCATGTACCTTCTACTTAACCAAGTATACTCAGAAACAATGGACACTTTACTATAGTGTTAATTAATTTCTAACTCCTCACATTGAATCCAGTGGCAATGTCCTTCATTAGAAGAGGTTGATAGTCCCCCTTTTACTTGTCTCTCCCTCTCAGTCTCTGCTGACCTTTTTTCTATGTCTCACATTGCTCTGCTTGGGAATATTTGCTTCTTAGTATTTCAGAGCTTATGTTACCAATAAGAGAAAAAAATATCAATTTCTACTTACATGCTTGCTCAGTGTGCATAATTAACAGTCTTTGTTAGTGACACCTGTAAAGAGGAATTTTTTTATTAATTAATTTCTAAAATGCCAACTAGGTCCTATATTTGTTTTTCTAGGAATGACTTTTCTTTTGGTTTGCTTGTTATCATAACCCTCTTTCTCTTTCTCTTTCTTTCTCTCTCCCTCTCCCTGCCCCCTCTACCTCTCACTCACTCTCTGTCTTTCACTGTCTCTCCAGATAGTGTAACTGTGTTCTCACAGCATAACAGTAGTATAGAGTTTTATATTCAAGTGTTTGGGGTAGAAATGCAATTTTCTGAATGGACAAGTTCCCCTTTTGGATATAAATAGAGTCACTACATCACTTTTCTGCAACCCATAAAATATTCCCTCCCCATGACTTAGTTGTCTAGTTAAGCTAAATAACCATTTAAGTATTGATATTTGAGTGTTTTTACTCTACTGTTCAGCCTTTTGATAAAATTTTATCCCATAATATGTTCTTTCTTCTGCTCTATTTAATTAACCTAGGATATTTTTCTATCACCAACCCTTTGAAAGCAGGACCTCCAATGGTAACTAAGTTTCTTTTATCTATACAAGAGTTCAATCTAATTGAAATGACTTAGTATTTTTTTAAGTTTTTTTAAAACATGGGAAATAATAGAGTGTATAAAAGAAAGTAAACAAAATGTTCCATCAACATTGTAATCAAGGTATTCTCATGGGGAAATACTAGATATGAAAAAGCAAAAATATTAATAAATATAGTCAAAATATAGTTTAATTTTTTATTATATGGATTTGGAGACATTAAGTGTTAAATCACATACCTTGAAATATAACCTTATAGAATAAAATCCTAATGCAACCTAGTTATCCTTTGGGTTTTGTACTCCCACCTGAGTTCTGTGATGGGGTCTGATCTCATACACTGACCTGGCTAGCCACGACAAAATGAGATAGAATGTATGCAGAAAAATATCTTGACAATGAGGTTTCCCAAGTTAGAAAAAAACTTCTGAAATGGAATTGTGACAAGTATCAGCTCCTGGGGACATAGAAAATTAGTTTGCTCAAAATTCCAAAAGGCATGCTCGAGTAAGGCAGTTTCAATCAATGCAAAGGAAGGGAGATGGACTCAATAACCTGCTAGGTCTGTTCCCTTCTTTATGTCTCCGAACGTGTCTGAAACACATTAAGAAAACATTTATGTGCTGCTCACCTTGAATGCAAAGGCACACATTGCATCTCCCACACAGCCTGCAAAGGACCTTTCATTTTCTTTTTTTTTTTTTTTTTTTTTTTTTTTATTCTTTTATTTACTTATTGATTCATTGAACACAAATGGAGTACAGCTATTGTTTCACTGTTTGTACACAAGGTAGAGTCACACCATCTGTGCATTCATGCATGTACACAGGGCAATGGTATCTATCACACATTCTGTTATTAATTTTACCCCCCACCCACCCCCACCCCTCCCTTCCCTCTATGCTAGCTATCTTTCCTCCATTCTTGCCATCTTTCCCCCCCACATTATGCATCATCATTCATATATCAGAGAGACCATTCGGCTTTTGGATTTTTGGGATTGGCTGATCTCACTTAGCATAAGAGTTTCCAACATCATCCATTTACCTACAAATACCATAATTTTATTCTTCTTTATGGCTGAGTAATATTCCATTGTGTATATATACCACAGTTTCTTTATCCATTCATCTACTGAAGGGCATCTAGGTTGATTCCATAATCTAGCTATTGTGAATTGAGCAGCTATGAACATTGATGTGGCTGCATCACTGAGGCAATCTGATTTTAAGTCCTTTGGGTATAAGCCAAGGAGTGGGATAGCAGGGTCAAATGGTGGATCCATTCCAAGTTTTCTAAGGAATCTCCACACTGCTTTCCAGAGTGGCTGCACCAACTTGCACTCCCACCAGCAATGTATGAGTGTACCCTTTTCCCCACATCCTCGCCAACACCTGTTGTTGCCTGTGTTCTTGATAAAAGACATTCTAATTGGGGTAAGATGAAATCTTAAGGTGGTTTTGATTTGCATTTCTCTTATAACGAGTGATGTTGAACATTTTTTCATAAATCTGTTGATTGCTTGTAGATCTTCCTCTGTAAAGTGTCTGTTCATTTCCTTGGCCCATTTATTGATTGGGTTATTGGTGTTCGTGGTGTAAAGATTTTTGAGTACTTGGTAGATTCTGGAGATTAGTGCTCTGTCCGAAGTGTGTGTGGCAAAGATTTTCTCCCACTCTGAAGGCTCTCTCTTCACATTGCTGATTGTTTCCTTTGCTGAGAAGAAGCTTTTTAGTTTGACTCTATCCCAATCATTGATTCGTGCTTTTATTTCTTGCGCTTTGGGAGTCATGTTAAGGAAATCTGGTCCTAGGCCAACATGATGAAGATTTGGACCTATTTTCTCTTCTATTAGGTGCAGAGTCTCTGGTCTGATTTCTAGGTCCTTGATCCACTTTGAGTTGAGTTTTGTACAGGGTGAGAGATATGGGTTTAGTTTCATTTTGCTGCATATGGATTTCCAGTTCTCCCAGCACCATTTGTTGAAGAGGCTGTCTTTTCTCCATTGCATGTTTTTGCCTCCTTTGTCAAGTATGAGATACCTGTACTTATTTGGGTTTGTCTCTGTGTCCTCTATTCTGTACCATTGATCTACCTG